>SNQJ01S0032735.1:0-26237 GCA_010110895.2 Picea sitchensis
TTCAAATTGGTGCTACTTAAACTTAGAAACAGGGTTAGGCGTACGTTTTCTTTACTTGTCTGTAAACAGACATTACTCCATTAGGGGATTGGCTAGGTTAGGGTTAGGATTAAGCATCTAAGCTTGAGTTCTTCGCCCCTATGAAAAAATTTATTGGTTCCCTTGCCCTGTAGCTATGCTAGCCTTACGCCATACTCGCCACTTCCTATGCTTACTCTCCTAGTGCATATGTCGCCTCCTTCCCGCTTGTCCTAGTCTAAGCCCTTTTAACTTTTTGCTTACAACTTGATTAAAGTGACTTCCGACCTTATGTTTATTAATTTATGCCCAAAGGAATACACCTATTGACAATGGGCACAATTAATGATCTTTTAATCTTATTTAACCTTAAACCCTTATCTGATAGCTATGCATTGAAGATGCTGGCATATTCTTAGTCGTCCTCCAAAATCAATGGGTCAGATTTATTGTTCATAACTTTCTTGCATTTATCAAGGCATCCGTTAACATGTTTACTTTTTAACATTTACCTAATCACATCAAAAAAATTGTTGTAAGGATATATAATTACCACGTTTAAATGATTAAATAGGATTAAACTGTGGCATCTAAATAATTGTCCTCAACTGCCAGCCACGTTTCGGCATTCACCAGTGCTATGTACCTTTCGGCGTTAGTTTTCTTCTTAAGACGCTTCGCTTGGTGGGGGTCTTGGGTGCAAAACCCATGGACCCCAAAACATTTTTATTTAATTAATTAATATACTTAGTTTTAATTTGTTGTGTATATTATATTATTATTATTGTTTTTTTTTTTCAAAGGAACATACATGGTGCGTTGGTGTTTGGTTGTTCCTTAAGGCTTAGGTAGTGGGTGGTGGTCAGGGGTTCAAAACCCTTGGACCTCTAAATTTTATACTTAACCCTATATTACTCAAACTTAACTAATATTTTAATTAACTTTTAACTTAGGGCTTAAACTCAATTAAAGTTTAAAGCTAATTACCCCCTTTTTTTTTAATTAAACTTTAAGAATTAAAAAAAATAAAAAATTAAACTTTACTATTTTGGTTGAATCTAAACTAATTAAAATAATAAGTAGAATAAATAAAAATGATAAATAAAAAAAAATGATAAATAAAAAAATAAAAATAAAACCTATTACATTAATCGACAATTTAATATCTCGTTGAATCCTTGCATGCATATTAATTTAAAAAATTAATTTTATTATAGGGGTATGTATATGGGCATATGGGTTTCATTATACATTAAAGGGGCATCGTGGGTCCTCGCATGAGGCCCACGTGCCCACTTCCTCCAAAATAACCCTACGCCTGTCACTCCAAACCCTAAACACATCCCTCCTTTGTCGCCTCTCCACTTTGCTCTGTCCCGCTCTCGAATCCTCCATGCTTCATCTCACCCGCCTCTGAACTGCCGTTGCTTTTCTTGCTCAATTATTGCATGCTTCTTGCTATCATTTCGATTGCTTCTTGCTGTAGTGTAAACTTCTTTCTTTCTGTCAACTTTCTTAGCAGTGTGCAAGTATATTTCAAACCATTTTGGTTCATGCAGGCCTGGTTCTCTCCACCATCTACGCAGACGCCGATTTGCCAACAGAAGTAGTTTTAATAGTGTTAATTTCTCTTACAGGATGGACCAGAAGCTCGCGAAATACTTTATATTGCTTAGGGAAGAGGCGGAGGCCAGGAGCAGGGGTGCCTCTACGGAGGTTTCAGATGTTATAGCTAACATTTCTAAACTTACTTCGGATTTGGTGGAGGAAAGGGATATTGTGTTTGCAGTTGCAGTCGTATTCGATGAACAGTCAGGGGTTTTGAGGTCATTGGAAATAATGTTGTAGTCTCGGAACAGGGCTATTCAAAAATCTCGCGAGAGTTGTCTCACATTCCTCATGCAATTCGTAAACTGTATCGGCAAGCGTGCTTTGCCATACGCCTCTTTCGTCAAGGATAGATGTTTGAGTATATTCAGAAGGGAGGATTCAAGATTAGTGCAATCTGTTGCGTGGGCTCCGATGCTCTCCATTTGTAACTCTGGAGTTAAGCATGGAGGAGGGTGAAGATCTGGACTTTTCTCTAGATTGGACATGTGCAGAGTCATTGCTGGTGGAGTATAGGAAAGCTAAGACATCTGGATAAAGTCTTTATGGTGCAAAATTCTCATGTAAAATTTCACCTTGGTTGGCCATGGGTTGTCCTTCACCACGTTACATGTTTGAAGAACTGAAGAAAAGCGAGAAAATATCTATTTCATCGTCTTTGGGGAAAAGTTTTGGTGCTGATTCTGGTCAGGGTGGATTAAATTGGTTGAAATTTGAGCTTTTATGGAGGGACTTCTTCAGATTGGAAAGTATTGGAATGTGGTGGATTCTCGCAGAGTTTTATTTTATTTTATTTTTATATTGGTTACGTTATAAAAAAAATTATATTGCTCAAGTTACAACCATTAATTGTTTCTATGTAAAGATTGTTATGTTAAGCAGTTTTGTCGTTAATGTTCTTTGTTTTCTGGAAAATTTCTTAAATTCTAGCTGTCAAGTTGTTGTAGTTAAGCTCCTTTACTGTTATTAAGTCTATGCAATAAGATGCTAAAGAGTCCCTATTTTGGAAAAGAATGAAAAAAAAATGCATTGATTAATTACAGCCACTAATTGTCCCTCCCTTAAGATTGTCATTTTATGCAGTTTTTGCGAGAGTGCTCTTTTCCTTTTGCAAAATTTCTTAAATTCTTCCTGTCAAGTTATTGTAGATAAGCACTTTTATTAGTCACTAAGCCTCTGCGATAAGATACTCATACTGTTCTTATTTTGAAAACAAATAAAGAATTATATTGATTACATTAAAGCTCTTTAAATTATTGTCCTAATCTTACTTTGAATTTAATGAAGAAATGCTTTGAACTATCTCAATATTCAATTCTCCCTGGACAACAATCCATTTTTAAATTTCTACAATTACTTCCACCTATGGGAATTTAGAGTGTGTTGCATGGTATAAACTTGACTTTCATTCTTATTCATTAGGTAAATTTTATGACGGGTTTTTTTTTTCTAAAACTTTCATGAAGTTTTATATTTATTTTTTCTTATCATTTAAATTTTGTGTATTATATGTCTATTTCAATTTGAAAATGAATTTGAATAGTTGCATGAGGGAGTGAGACATAGTTTTCAGGATGGCATTTGCCAGGGAGATGGGATTTTTCTATCAATCCCAAAGACTATGGAAGCAGTTTATGACTCCGTGTTGTGGGAAACGGAAATTATAACCCGTAGTTCCATTCATTTCTTTCATCTCATGCTTCAGCCTGGAGGCTACTAGATTACATCATCACGGCTCCAAATGAGAAAATAGTCTTTATGCACCAGACCATATATTACTTTTTTTACTTTGGTAAATTTGTTTTTTACATTTTCAATTCGTACTACATTTTTTATTTTTTTTTATATTTGTTTTAAAATTTCTGTGTTTTGTTTGCAGGTTAAGCGTAGCTGGAGTGAGAGCTTGGAGTTTTGGCCCTTAGGCCCAGATTTCAAACAAAGGATCTGATACCAATTGTAGTGGCCATATTAATTTAACATCCATTAATTCTACAACAAGACAGTAACTTCATCCTTCATCCTTCTCACAATCAGATCCTTGAGGAAGATCATGGGGCTACTCTTGTTGTAGGTTTGTGGTAATTTCCTCTTCAACAACATGGACAAGAGCATTTTCCTCTTCAAATACTAGGCACAAATCCTTCTCTAGAGCAACAAACATATTTTCTTTGTGAGAAACATCCTCTTTAATGATCCCAATAAGGTTTCCCTCCTTAGATGCTTTACAAATATGTAGATATGTAATATCAGCATCCTCTAAGTTGTGTTCTGGATATAGAACACCATTATCTTCAATGAAGTCAAGACGATATTCCTTTTCCTTAATTCCTTTGTCACCTTAAAAATAAGCCACGTAGATCTTCCTCTTGTAAGGATGTCAACAACTCCTAATATGTGTCTTCAAAACTCTAGGATTTTGGACCCCAACACTTGATGAATTCTTCAACAAATATCTTGAGGGAAGGGATACTCCTTGGACTGCAAGAGTGCTTGATCTAATCTCATTTATTTTGTCCCAATGAGAATAAAAATGTCCTTATCAATAGATATTCATGTCTTCCTTCGAATGTGGATACATACCTCACAAGTGACAAAACGTTTGGGACAACAAAGAAGGGATCATCATTGAATCTTGGGATATTATTATCATATTTTAGAGGAGGCTTAATTGGGTATCCTGAAGTTTCTTTAATATCCATAGCAGGATACATTTCATGTAACTCCCAAGGATCCATCTTTCATCATGTGCAAATTTTAACATGAGAGCTTAATAACAAATGAAATTGTCCTACCTTATCACAATGGAGTCACCAAGGTGAGATGTAGATTCCTTCACAATGATGCTTATCTCACCTTACAAGAACAAAGTCTTCAATATCTGTAAGAAAAAGGTCTTCGTTATTCCTATGGAGTCACTAGGACAAGATCTTCAAAGTTGAAAATTCCACCAATTTCATCTTCTAGGAAATGGATTTTATTGCTTGACAACGATGCCAAAATTTTATCACACAAACTCGAACTTATAGAGATAAAGTCCAAAATATCAAGTGTGATATGTTGTAACCAAGAGGGAGGCCAATATCACCTTAGAAACCCTCTTTCACTTCAAGCTATGTCTAGTCTGACTCAAGGGGAGTTTCATTGGGTTAATATTGCTAGGACTTAGGGAAATAATCTCAAGATGGCATGAAGAGTGAGTCCAGGAAAAATGGTCTTAGTAATATTTAGGATATGAAATGTGATTGGAGGATTGGAGATCAGTGACTTTTCATTGGGCATATGGATTCAATTCAACTTCAAAGGAGGATAAAGAACAAAATAAAAATCAAGGATTAAATTCTAGGGGAATGTACAATAACAATCCCTAGGTCTAATCCTTTAGGAAGACAAGTTTAAGGGGATGTACAATAATGAGACCTAATGTATTCCTATGTATTCTATGAATTCTAATAAGAGATCAAGGTGGAATATAGGTCAAACCATTAGAGTAGTACAATCATAAGCTCTAGAATTTAACCAATAAGGATATGTCTAGGGGGATGTACAATCAGAAGCCCTAAATTTAACCTTATATGATTCAAAAAACTTGAGATGAATGAAAACAAGGAAGGGGATGTACAATTGCAATCCTCCCCAGGGTTCATAAGATAGGATATTGTTTCAAGAAAAATGCAAGGGAAAAATGTACCTTCACCACTTTGAAAAACACACCCACACTTCATATATTCAATGAAGAAATCCAAAATATTTAAAAAGAACACTTACTAGGTAAATATTTTTTCATCCACAAACCCTAAGCATGAAAATCATCCATCAAACTTGAAAACATCATCCACAATTGATCTCCCCAATAAAACTTCATTAATATTTCATATATACCACAAGTCCAAGACAAAGATACTCCAACAAATTTCAAAACAATTCAGACCTCCTAAGGGATTGATCCCTTAAGTCTTATAAGAAAATGAGAGGAAGTGAATCTCTATTTATAGAGGATATGCTCAAGTTCCCTTACATTAAAATATTAATTTCTTAAGCTAAAAGCCCTTAATGTAGCATATGGATGGGAAAGGGCCCTCTTCTTCAATTAATTAATCTAAAATATACAAAATAATGGCTTCTTAAGCCACAAGTACAAAATCAAAATGCACAACCCCTCAGTAGTGAGAAATATTCATAAATGATTGGAACAAGGGCTTCAATCATGTATCATCTAGCCTCCAAAGGCCCTTCAATCTATAAATGCTCTATCCATTCTTCACCATGTGCTCCAACATGTGAGTTGTGAAGGTGATAATTGTTGGCATTATTGGTTGTGTGTTGTCATTGATGGAAACATGAGTCAAACATGTACAGAAATAGAGAAAAAGGAAGATCACCTTGGGGCAGAGGTAGAATCACCTTGGGCCAGAAGAAATTCATGATCATTGTTCATCACAATAGGATCAATAGTGATCCTATGTTCCTAAATCTCAGGAGAGGTAGCATGCAAAGAATCCACGTACAAAAGGAGTAACGAAGCATAAGGAATTAAGAGCTCGGGAGGGTTAGAGACTAAATATCAGTGCCTAAAAGAATGCACAAATAGTTGTTAAAATCTTAGGAGAAATAGCGATGAACAGATAAAAAAGAAGAGCACTAAAACCATTCAAGAATCGTAAGGAAACTTTGTTACAGTCGAAAAATATCAAACGTCGATTCTGGAGCAGTAGCATTATGGATAGTTGGATCAAGCTAGAATCATAGATCGAGAGGGATTAAATAAGAGACTTCATATTTCATGGAGGAAATTCAAAGTAATCTCGCAATCATTAGATCAGTTCGAGATCTATCTTGATCATTATATAGAACCAAGTGGAAGGACAGGATAAGTGAACCCCATATGACACAAAGTCTTGAAACCCCTAAAGTCCTGAAGTGAATAAGGGCCATCGGATCTGGGAAATTCATGGTGATCATTGGATGAGGATAGGCATCTCCAATAGTGATCAACTTCAGCGCCGACCAATTTGGCTAAAAAGAGTCTAAAATATGTAAGTTCACTCGAAGGTTGGAGCTCCGAAGTCCTGAAGTGAATGAGGATCATCAGATCTAAACAATGCATGGTGACTATTGGATAAGGATAGGCAATTCCAATGGTCGTCAACTTCGACGTTGACCACTTCGGCAAAGGAGTCTGAAACATGTAAGTTTACCTGAAGGACATAATCACGAAGTAATGTTAATTGTTGATCCATTTTGGGACCATTCTCTATCGTTGGATGAAGTAATGGAAGGATAGGATAAGTGAGGCTAAAGGCACGAAGTCCCAAAGTAAACAAAGGTCATCAGATCAAGACAAGGAAATATCAAACAATGGAAAAACATATTCGAAACTTCGACGATGATCGAAGGTTGATATAAAAGTGCAAAACTCACAGAGCCATGAATTGCAAAGCCATGATCCAGGAGGGAGACATGTGGTTGAAGACAAATATGACACGTAGCCTAATCATATGGTGACAAGTGTTAAGGTCTAGTTGTAACTTTAGGTATACGAAATTCATGAATCTAGGTGACACGTGGAAGCCACTCAGCCAGTGCCATGTCAACAATGACATCAACAAGCCATGTCACTCCGGGATTACTTCCTCTGGGGATGTCCATCTTCTCCTAATAGAAAAATTACCTGAAGAGATGAAGGTTGAAGTCACAAATTAACATGTGGTCGTTGATCTAATATCCTACAGAATATTTATTGACCATTCGATCAAGTACAATAGAAGGATGGAGTAAGCGTGAATCACGAAGTAACGCTAAATGTTGATCTACTTCAGGAGCGTTCTCGACCATTGATCAAGAATAGTGGAAGGATAGCATAAGAGAAGGTGTTAACCAAAAACAAGTGGTCATTGCCATTCTATGACTTATTCGGTAGGTAAACCTCCATAGGAATTGCTCTACTCCAGAGTCCTGGTGCCATGAATAGACGAAGTCCTAGAGTGAATGAGAATCGTTCATCTCAACTCCTGATTAAGGTGATCATTGATTTTTTTGAAGCCTTTGGATAATCTAGGATCTTCCATCCAACAAAATATTTAATATTGATCATCCGATATACTAGTGAATACTGTATACACACTTCGGCGAAATTTAATCTGGGAGGATTGAATAACTGCAAAGGTTGGAAGTCCCGAAGGATGAAGTACTATAGAACCTGGTTCCAAAACCAGTCACATGATAAGATAAAGAAGATAAAGGGGCTAGAAGTAAATAATCCCTTAGATGTTTGAATACGGTCCCATGTAGAATAATAGGGGAGGAAGAAGAAAGCATTAACAAAACAATGCTTGGAATGGATAAGCTCGTGGTTTCAAGCTCATGTTCACACGAATTTTGGTTTGAAGGGAGTGCTTATTGATTAATACTTGAATTCCAACAATTCGATATCTGTAGACTAATGAACCGATATACAGTCATGATTAAAGAAGAGTTAAAACATGAGCATTATGAATAAATAATAAAAAGTAAGAATGATATTATTTAAAGTTTAATATTATCAATTAAATGAAGAGGTGCAATGCTTCATGTCAAAAAAGACACAATGGTTCATGTCAGATTGGTGCATATTTACAAGCTGAGTCTTGTTATGAGGGTTGGATTCCTCACATCTCAGTTGGATCTGAGATCAACAAGTTGGGTATTGTTATGAGGGTTGGATTCCTCATTTCTCAGTTGGATATGAGAACTACAAGTTGGGTCTTGTATTAGAGAGTTGGATCTCTCATATTCAGTTGAAGTTGAAGATATTAAAAGATTGATTTTATTTGTATTCATTCAAGTTAAATAAATACAAGAACGATATTTTATCTACTTCATACAAATTTTTTATAGATGTTTATTAATTTAACTTTTCTCAGACCCTCCCGAGGTAGAACCGGTCATTTCCCTAAATGCTCTCACTAGTTTCTCTTCTCCCCAAACCCTCAAGCTAATTGGTTACATCAAGCATAGGAAGGTCATCATTCTGGTTGGTAGTGTCAGCACCCATAATTTTATTCATCGCCACATTTCCCAAGAAACTGATTGTTATATCCATGCAGTCAATAATTTCCAAATCATGATTCCCAATGGCAGCTCCATGAAATGTGGAGGGCATTGTGAAAATGTGTGTCTCCAAATTGGTGACTACCACCTGAAATCTCATATGTTTTCTATCGACATGGGCGGTTGTGACATTGTGTTGGGTGAAGACTGGCTAAGGACTTTGGGTCCCATTCTCATGGATTTCAAGGAATTAACCATGAAATTTGACTAGGAGGGCCAAAAATATAAGTTCCAAGGCATCACCGCTGGTTCATCAAAGATCATTAGTTCCCATCGCATGGAAAAGATGCTCAAAAAAGGTCATTCTAGTGTTATTTCCCAACTCCATTCCATACAAGAAACTGAGATACCCTCTGTGTCGCAAGACCTCCAATCCATCCTCTCTAAACATCAAGTGGTCTTTTTCACTCCCCAGGGACTCTCACCTTCCCATGTTGTTCATGATCATTCCATTCCCCTTATACCAGAAAGCCTCCCTCCCAATATACGTCCCTATCGTCACCCCTTTTCCCAAAAAAATGAAATTGAGAAAATGGTTCAAGAACTGCTCAACGCAGGCGTTATCCGCCCTAGTATGAGCCCCTACTCTTCTCTCGTGGTCATGGTCCTGAAGAAATAAGGTTATTGGCGCATGTGTCCTAACTTTTGTGCCCTCAACAAACTCACCATTAAAGAAAAATTTATCATTCCTATCATTGATGAACTCTTGGATGAATTGAGTGGTGCCCAGTTCTTTACTAAACTTGATCTTTGTTCTGGCTACCATCATATCCGTATGAAAGAGGCAGACATTCCTAAGATTGCCTTTAGAGCTCATGAGGGCCACTATGAGTTTTTGGTCATTCCCTTTGGCTTCTGTAATGCCCCCTCCACCTTCCAAAGCCTCATGAATCATGTCTTTCGCCCCTTTCCTCATCAGTTTGTCTTAGTTTTCTTTGATGATATCCTCATCTATAGAAAAACCTAGATAGACCACCTTGCTCATGTGGACCGAGTTCTCCATCTACTCTCTCAGCACCAACTTTTCCTAAAACAATCTAAATGTTCTTTTGGCACCTCAGAAGTCAAGTACTTGGGCCATCTTGTTGGCAAGAATGATGTCAGGGTAGATCCTAAAAAGATTGAATATATGAAAGATTGGCCTCACCCAAAGACTCTCAAAAGCTTGCGAGGATTTTTGGGCCTAACAAGTTATTATTGCAAGTTTTTTAAGAAATGTGGAAATATTGTGGCACCTCTCACGGCACTCCTTAAAAAGAATTCTTTCACTTGGACCCCAGCAGCTGCTCAGGATTTTCAAACCTTGAATATGGCCATGTGCACCACTCCAGTCCTGGCCCTTCCTGATTTCACAAAGACCTTTGTCCTAGAATGTGATGCTTCATGGAAAGGTATTGGCGTTGTCCTTATGCAAGAGGGTCAGCCTTTGGCCTTTACCAACAAACAATTGTCTTAATGAAATTTTTTCAAATCAATCTATGAAAATGAAATGTTGGATATTTTGCATGTCATTGATTTGTGGCGCCCTTATCTATTGGGGCAACGCTTCCAAATTAAGACAAACCATCAAAGCCTCAATTATTTTATGGAACAACGCATTTCCTCCCCAAAGCAACAAAAATGGGTGACTAACCTATTTGGATATGATTATGAGATCATTTACAAGAAAGGTAAAGACAATGTGGTGGTCGATGCACTTTTCCAAAAATATGAAGATGAAGGCTCTCTTTTTTCTCTCTCCTTCATTGTACCAGATTGGCTCCAAGCCGTTCACCAGGAATGGCTACATGATCCCAAAATTTCACATATGATACAACAATTGCAGTCCAATTCTCCAATTTCCCCAGGGTACTCATGGCTCCATGATGATCTTCGATACAAAGGCCATTTGTATTTAAGTAAACAGACAAAACTTAAATCCACGGTGCTTTCTGAGCTTCATGTTACACCCACAGCTAGGCACTCTGAGTTTACCAACACCTATGACAGGGTCAAATGTTCTTTTTTCTGGGATGGTATGAAACTGGACATTCATAATTTTGTAGCCGAATGTGATGTGTGTCAATGCAACAAGGGAGAAACAGTCAAATCTCCGAGCACACTGCAACCGCTTCCGATTCCACCTGCTATTTGGAGGGATATCTCTATGGATTTTATTACAGGCTTACTTAAATTAGGTAATAAATCAGTCATCGTGGTGGTAGTTGATATCCTTTATTAGTATGCTCATTTATGTGCTCTTCAACACCCATTTACATCATCCACAGTGGCTCAACTTTTCATGGATCAGATCTTCAATCTTCATGGCATGTCTCATTCTATTGTTTCTAATTGCGACCCAACTTTCACCAGCAATTTTTGGCAAGAACTATTCAAGATACAAGGCACCCAATTGCATCTCATCACATCTTATCATCCCCAGACGGATGGTCAAACTGAAGTTGTCAACAAGTGTTTGGAAACATATCTGAGGTGTTTTGCATTGGAAAAGAAAAATCAGTGGGCTCAATGGTTACCCCTAGTTGAATGGTGGTACAACACTTCACACCATATAGCTACACACATGAATCCTTTTGAAGTGTTCTATGGATAAAATCCACCTTCAATTCTCTCATATTTACCAGGTGTCTCGAAGGTCCAAGCGGTTGACCAAATGCTTACAGTTCAAGAGGTTATTCTTCATACCCTCAAAGAGAATTTAGTCATGGATCAGAATCGCATGAAGAAACAAGCAGATCAAGGTCACTCTGATCATCAATTTGTAGAAGGGGATCAGGTGTTTCTTCGACTACAACCTTACAAGAAAAATTCCCTCAAGGCCAACCATTGTCAGAAGCTGGTGCACAAATTTTATGGTCCTTATATAGTTCTCAAGTGTGTGGGACAGGTGGCCTATCAGTTAGCTTTTCCCAGTCATTCTAAGCTACATCATGTTTTTCATGTTTCATGCTTGAAGAAGGTGATTGGAAGTAAGTGCCAAACTCAAACCAGCCTTCCCGAGTTGGAAGAAGAAGGCTCCTTATGGCTACATCCACAAGAAGGTTTGGACCAGCATGAGCGTCGCCTGCATCAATGAACCATCAAGGAAGTGTTATTCCAGTGGAAATATACAACTCCAGTAGATGCCACTTGGGAACCAGCTACCATTCTGCAACAATTTCCACATCTCAAGCCTTGAGGACAAGGTTGTTTTTAAGGGGGAGGAAATGTTAGGGACCTAACCCCTTACGTAGGTAGAACAGTGTATTTTGATGTAATAAAGGTCAATATTAATAAGGCCTTGCAATACGGTAGAATAAATAAAATGTAAGAAGACCTAATAGAAGCTTTCACTTCTAGAAGGATCTTCCTCTCGATGGTTCTCTTGATATACATATTTAGTGTAAATAGGAGTCGAGGGTATGAGAACCCTATCTTGGATATTATTGTAATAGAGATTTGCTTGACTGGAGGTTGCCCCCTCGAAGAGGCCTGTGAACGTTGCTATCAGTAATCGAAGTGCTCTTTCTGGTGTTATTATGTTATCATTTTAGTATTATTGTGGTGTTATTCTGGTTATATTGTTGTTCATCTGCCATTTCTAGCATTTTATTTTTGTTCTACATACTTTTTATATCTGGAATATTACACACAGAAGATCCAATTAACTAAAGAGGAAGAATCATACCACATGTTGTTATTGGAAGCCATCAACCTAAAAAGGATTCATCTAGAAAACAAGGAAGAAATCAAAAGTTTGAATAATGAAGATGTTGATCTAACAACATATATAGAAGATTTAAAGAAATGAAAAAACAATAACTACACAAAATTCTTGGAAGATACAAAAGAAATGGACATCAATCTAAAGACTCAACTTGAAGGAGATAAGGAAAAAGAAGAAACATGTCACATGTTTGAAATGGAAGTTATCAACCTCAAAAAAAGAATGATAAGACAAAAGAAACTGTCAAATTCCAGAATAGCTGAGTTATCCTAGATAGGATCTGGAACTGTCAAAGACCAACTGATGAGAAAATCGGTCTTGGATACAATAAGAAAGAAGAAGGTGGAAAATGGAGCACCATTCAAAAACATGATAAAGGCTCATACTCCTCAAAAGAAAAAGGTACAGACACAAACCTAAAACCATGAAATTTTTCAAGGAATGAAGCTATAAAGGTCAAGAACAAGAAACATATCAAAAGACATGCTTCTCATGTCACAACAAACTCGAGTATGGAAACACCTTCAATGGTCATTTATTTTCTTTTAATAGATTTGGTCACAAAGCATTGGAATGCAAGAGTCCTAAAAAGAAAAATTCAGGAAGGTCCAATAAATTAATAAGATGTTGGATATGCAATTATGTTGATTATACAACAAATATTTGTCATACAATGAGATGTTACAAATGTGATAGGTTTGGTCACAAATCCCAAAACTGGAGAAAATCAAGAAGTTGATCCATGAGAAATAATTCATACAAGTTAGGGAGAAATTCTAATGAATGTTGGAAGAAAATATGAAATGACAAATCTCAAAGGAAAAATTTATAAAAGAAAGATCCAATAAACAAAATATCTCATGAAAAGGTATGGAGAAGAAAATATGAAATAGAAAGAAAGAAAGATGATCTAGCATCTGAAAATGAAGAAATTGATAAAAAGAAAATGATGGGTGAATTTCCTAATAAGGAATGTGAAATTCAGATATTTGAATATGAAATGGATCAGGAAACGAGAGTTCCTAAGGAAGAAAATGACACAATAGTAGATCCCGACGATATCATGCAAATCAAGAGTACATTAACCAATAAAATAAAAATGCAAATAGAAAATCCCAAAGAAGAAAATGAAGAAATTTCACTTACACAAAATAGTGATGAAAATGATGAATCTGCAAATGGCATATCAACTAGAAGAATTGAGCAAAGAAAAATTTGGAAGTTTTCCAATTTTATTTTCATGAAATACAAAATTTCCCCTCAACATAAAATATGTATAAGGGAGGAGGAAGGATTTTACAGCATGATTTGGTGTAAGTGCTACAAAACACTACTAAAGTATGGTATGATCTAAACCCAATGAGGAATTTCCAAAATAATGAAAAAAATATGAAGATGACTTAACAAACAACAGATGAAAGGACCAATTCAATATTATTTCTAAGGGACATAAGTTGAAGTTGGTTTCTGTAGAGTCGAAGGACTATGAATAAGATATTAAATTGGTTGAAGAATGGAAATTAAATTAATTGGTATTGATGAATGGTATTATTGTGAAAGATCAAAATATCAACAAGAATAAAGAAACAATTAAAGAAGATTAGTAATATTCACACTCGTGTCCTTTAGGACAAAGGAAAAGACACTAAAACCCTATGAAACAGTAAAAACTCAGGGGGAGTATTTAATTTGGTCATCAAATGAGGAAGTATTTGATTAGTTTTAAAAGACTTGATCACTACAAAAAATGGTATCAATAAGAAAACCTATTTGAACACAAAAATCCCAAGAGATTGAGATAACAGCTGGCACATTCACAAGGGGAGAAAAATAGTAAAAGTTCAACTCTTTTTCATTTATGTCAAAGGGGGAGAAAAATAGTAAAACAAATTTGGTATCAGTATTTGGTATAAGTAAAAGTTCAATCCTCCAACCTAAAAATGAGATTAGTGATAGGGGGAGAAAAAGTATTTGTTTTACAGATATGTTTCCCTCAATGCCAAAGGGGGAGATTGTTGGCATTATTGGTTGTGTGTTTTCATTGATGGAAACATGAGTCAAACATGTACAACAAATAGAGAAAAAGGAAGATCACCTTGGGGAAGAGGTAGAATCACCTTGGGACAGATGCAATTGGTGATCACTATTGATCATGATAGGATCAACAATGATCCTATGTTCCTAAATCTCAAGAGAGGTAGCATGCAGAGAATCCACGTACATAAATAGTAACGAAGTATAAGGAATTATGTGCTTGGGAGGGTTAAAGACTAAATATCAGTGCATAAAAGAATGCAAAAACAATTATTAAAAGATCAGGAGAAACAACGATGAACATATAAAAAACAAGAGCACTAAAACCTGTCAAGAATCGTAAGGAAACTCAGTTACAGTAAAAATATCTCAACTGTCAATTCTGGAGAAGTAGTATTATGGATAGTTGGATCAATATAGAATCATAGATCGAGAGGGATTAAATAAGAGCCATCATATTTCATGGAGGAAACTCAAAGTAAGCTCTCAACCATTAGATCAGTTCAGGATCTATCTTGATCGTCAGATAGAACCAAGTGGAAGGATGGCATAAGAGGACCCCATAAGACACAAAGGATTGAAACCCCCAAAGTCCTGAAGTTAATAAGGACCATCAGATCTGGGAAATACATGGTGACCATTGAATAAGGATAGGCAGTTCCAATAGTGGTCAACTTCGACGCTAACCACTTCAGCTAAAATGAGTATGAAACATTCAAGTTCACCCAAAGGCCGCAATAGTGGTCAACTTCACGCTAACCTACCAAATTTAAAATGAGTATGAAACATCCAAGTTCACCCAAAGGCCGGAGTCAAGTCCGGCGGAATGAGGGCCATCATATCTAGGAAATGCATGGTGAATTTTGGATGAGGAGAAGAAACCAACGATGCACAAATTCAGCACTGACCACTCTACAAAAGGAGTCCAAAATGTAAGCTTCACTCCAAAGTCCTAATCACTTGCTGTTGATGATTACAATTACATGAGACATCCTCCGTGACACATACCGATTGACGACCTGAGAGATCCCATGAGCTAAGTGTGTGGTTCCTATCCCAGAGACACACCAGAATGTAGTATTTTCCTCCTCCATGAGGAAGGAGAAGAACTCCGTGATGATTCTCCCTGTAAACACGTGAGAAAGAAGACCATGAGGCTAGATCGTTCACAGCTGGAGCACAAGTATATGAATTCCCATGAGTTGTCTATCGCTATGAGACAGAGATGAAATGATGTATTATCCTCTTCCATAAAGAGTTGAGATG
This sequence comes from Picea sitchensis, assembly GCA_010110895.2. Taxonomy (NCBI): domain Eukaryota; kingdom Viridiplantae; phylum Streptophyta; class Pinopsida; order Pinales; family Pinaceae; genus Picea; species Picea sitchensis. The sequence goes on from SNQJ01S0032735.1 coordinate 15,719, forward strand.
ATGAACCCAACTCCTAATATCTTGTGTAATGTAGTGGGAAAGAAGATTTGTTGAGTTGATCACCTATGGATGAGCACAAGAGAACGTGATCCTAGTGGTTGAGAACTAGTGAGGTGGTTCTCCGTGAAACACATTGAGATAGGAGATATGGACATCCCATGGATGTGCCCTGCTGCGGATGAGCACTAGTGGGTATGATATCCTTGCTATATTTGTTCAAGATTCAGACCTACATGTAACCCACTATTGTAATGTAGCGGCACAGTGCCTAACTTCACCTTAATTGTAAAAGATAATTAATCAGGTAATTATTAATTATACAGAGTTAATGAGGCTCCCCTTTTCTAACAGACACTTATATTGATGTGCTCAAGATAATAGCAGCAAAGGTAAATCATTTGAGAATCATGTCTCAAGTGGGTTTGGAGATTTCGTGAAAGTACATCTCTTGGGAAAAGTTCGCAGACCTCTCTTGGGAATTAGTCTTCTAGGTTTGTGAGCACCCAGTGATACCTTATGGTGGAGGTATTTCTGAAGAATATAGAAAAGTATTATCGGTTTTATTCCCTGTTTAGAAGGGCTTCCTAGGATACTCTTTGTGTAATTTTGTACAGTGTTTTTTTGATCTTGGTTGCTACAACATAGTTGTTTATATTTAAGACAAATGAAAATGAAATGAACTACATGCTTAAACCTTTTATATTGAAAAAAACATGGTTTTGAAAGACAGGTCTTGAAGAAAACCCCTCACACAAGAAATTAAAGTTAAGTCAGTCTCCTTCCGCAATTCGGTACGACATCTAGGGTTTTTGCAGAAATCCGTATGGTCCTCACTTGATTGACCTTTTCAGCTCCTTGCATGTGGACGTTGGGGATGAAACTTGATAAAGGTGTGTACAAACTTCCTCATCACACCTCTAGATATATTCAAAGTGAATTTTCGAGGATTTAGAGTTTTTGGCCCTAGGGTTTCTAGGGTTCTGAAATGTTTTGCAGAATCTTGATCTTAGGGTTTCTGCAACTTCTTGAAGAAACGTTTCAGCTCAAAAAGTATTCATGTGACACTCTCAAAGTTTATTGTTGGTATTCATAAGCCCAACAAAACTTAATTTTACTAGTCCAACCTAACCATTAAGTTTTCTAAGTCCAGTTGGTGAGAGTTTGTGAAGAAATATGAGAAAATTAAGAACAAAAATTTAGTGGAAGATAGGCTTCATGGATCAAGCAACTTCATCTCCTAGAAGTTAAGGCTTCAGGTCACCCTTGAAGAAGATGACCTTTTGAATGTGGTGACAAAAACTTTACCAGATACAGCTATCGATGAAGAGAAGGAAATCAAAAGGGAACAAGATGTCAAGGCAAGAAAAATAATCATCTACTCAGTAAGAGATCATATCTTACCTTGTATTTCCAACCTAAAGATAGCTTATGAAATGTATGAACCACTGAAATATATGTTTGAAAGTGACAACACCCTCAAATCTCTTACCTTAAAGGGCCAACTTCAAAGTACCAAGATGACAAAGGGTGATATAGTTGCTACCTTCTTTATGAAGATATCCGAGATCAAAGAACAACTAGGTTCCATTGGAGAAATCATGTCTGATAGAGAACTTGTCTTATCCACCCTCAACAATATTCCAAAACATTGGGAACCTTTTCTTCAAAGCATCAGTAGAAGAGAAAAGTTACCAAATTTTGATCGTTTTTGGACCAATTGTACTCAAGAACTTAGACTTAGAAATAGAGGAGTGGAAGAAACCCATGATGACAACCGCGCTCTTGCACTTCATACAAAGAAAGTAGGAAGATTCAAAAGAAACTTCAGACAAACATTCAGAGATGAGAAATCTCCTTCAAACGCGGGTCATAATTAGAGAAGAGATGTCTCAGAGATTCAGTGCTTCAGATGTGACAAATATGGGCACTATGCAAGAAATTGTCCAACCAGGAAGAAAGGAAGACAATATTCTTCCACTGCTGACATCGATCCAGACCCGTCCCAAAAGAATGAAGATAAGAGAGATAAGAAGTATTTCCTCTAAAAAAATATAAATTTGGGCATGACTACAGATCCAGGTAAATTGGTTGATCATTAATTTTATAGTTGATTGCATTCTCAATAAGTGAAGGGTATTAGCTCCAGTGTGGGATCCCTACTAACTTGGACCATTATCCCTGGTACGAGAGTCCAAACCTTATTGATTGATTATTATGTTGGTCAAAGAAGACATAAAAGATATGTAAAGAAAATAAAATAAAACTTCCATCCTTTAGACTTTAGAGAAAGTTACTTGACTCAAGAGGGAGTCAAAACAAAAAAGAAAAAGGAAGAGACAATACCTTCTCCCCCTTTAGCAGTTCAGAGGGAGACAGACAATATTCTAGTCATTTCAGCTGCTCCAATTGATATGCCTAGAGATATTGTAGTAGGACATAAAAGGATTGTCTAGGGTCAAAAAAAATATGCAGGAGATAGAGGAACATACAAGTTCCTCAAGGGACATCCTGAGAAAGAAAAAGAGATTTTTCAAGCTATCCTTCAGCCATGAGCCACTTCATTGATTCTGAGACTCCTTGTCATGGAGAAGCAATGGGTGAACAAGTATGGAAAGATTTCATAGCAGAAGAATAACAATATATCTTAAAGAATGATGTATGAGATATTGTTCAGAGACCAGAAGAGAAGTCTATGATGAATTCCAAGTGGAACTATAAGATCAAGCATCCAACCTATGGAAGTGACAAGAAATACAAAGCAAGATATATAGCCAGAGGATTATCACAAGTAGAGGGAGTGAAATATGATGACACATATTGATCCAGTGGACCGATGCACTTTCATCTGTACTGCTATCCATGAGTTGGAAACTACATCAGATAGATGGATTCTTGATGAGTTTGGGTTTTATCAAAAGTATTTCTAAACCAAAACTATATTACTACATTAGTGACAGAAGCCTGATTTTTGATGGCTTATTTAGGAAGTCGTGTTGTTGGATAAAAGCAAGCCTCAACCTCTGATTTTGAGATGAAGGATTTGGGTATGATGCACTACTTCTTGGGACAAGAAGTATGACAGAGGACCATTAAGACTTTTCCTAAGTCAATGAAATATATAGTGGAGATACTAAAGAAGTTCAACATGACAGAATGAAAATCCATATCTACACTGATGGTGATGGATTTGACGAAAAATAAATGATGATGATTCAGTCAAGATTGATCCATATGTGTACCGACAACTGATTGGATCATTGAAGTATATGGCTAACACCAGAACTGATATATGATATACAATGAATGTGCTTAGTCAATCTATGAGTCAACCGAGACAGACTCATTGGATAAGAGTAAAGAATGTATTGAGATATATACAAGGCACAATTGGATATGTCTTGAGATATTCCTCCATTGTGAACTTGAGTTTGCAGGGATACCCTGATACAGATTGAGCAGAAAATACAGTGGACCAGAAGAGCACATCCGGTTGTTGTTTTACCATGAAGTTTGACATAGTTTCCTAGTGCAGCAGGAAACAAATCTCTGTCACCTTGAGTACCACAGAAGCAGAGTATATATCATTGAGTCTGCGAACAGTGCGGCTTCATAAACTTTTGACATATTTACTTGATCATGAGATGGATTCTATGATTATAACCGGATTTGTGTGAAACTCTTTGAGAACCTTATGTTTCATGATAGACCAAAACACGTTTAGATAAAATATCATTTTCAGAGACATGATGCAGAGGAAATAAGTACACGTGTTGTACCTTCCTACACATAAGAATATTGCAGATATCTTCACCAAACTAGCTTGGTGAAGAATACCTCTCTAGTTTAGAGGGAGTGTTGATGATTACAGCCAAGACAAAGTTCGAGTACTTTCATGCGAGACTTCGCCTGATGGAGAATGTCTCCCTAGTTGAGAAAGAGTGTTGATGATTACAGTTGCGTGAGACATACTCTAGGACACTGATTGATTGAGTCGGCCTGAGAGAGAGCCCATGATTTGGGTGTGTGGTTTCTATCTGAGATAGAACTGGAATGTAGTACTGGCCTCCTCCTTACAGAGAGTTGAGAAGAAATCTAGATGATTATCCTATGTAACGCAGTGAGAAATAAGATCTGTTGAGTTAGACATGCTTGTGTCTGAGCACAAGTGAACGGGTGAATTCCCATGATTCGGGTGCATCGTTATGAGACAAAGATGAAAACGATGTATTAGACTCCTTTGAGTAGAGAGTTGAGATGATGAACACCAGATGACTCTCATGTGTAATGCAGTGGGAAAGAATATCTGATGAGTTGGACGTGCCTATGGATGAGCACAAGTGAACGTGATCCTAGTGGTTGAGCACTAGTGAGTGTGGTTCTCCTGTGGGACGTAGTCAGATAGAGATATGGACATCCCTATGGATGTGCCCCTAGTGGCTAAGCACTAGTGGGTGTATGAGATCCCTTGATATATTGTTCAAGATTCATACTTACCTGTAACCCTAATTGTAATGTAAAGGGTACATGTCAGCCCTGCCTTATTGTAAAAGATAATGAATATGGTAATTATTAATTATATTGTGAGTTAGTGAGGTCGGCCCTATTGTGCCAATAAACACTTTTGTTGACAGGTTCAGTCTAATATAATTAAAGGTAAATTCCCCATTGAGGAATCATATCTCAAGTGTGAGTTTGGAAATTTCAGCAAGTACATCTTCTTGGGAAAAGTGTGCACCTCTGTTGGGCACTAGTCTTCTAAGGTTTGTGAGCACCCTTTTGTGTGCTATTTTTTCTTGGTGGTGGAGGTATTTCTCTTGAAGAATATAACAAAGGATTGGTTGGGTTTTATTCCCTTGTTGAGAAGGGTTTCCCGGGATACTTCTTGTGTACTTGTGCATGGTGTTTCTTCTTGTGATCTTGGTTGCTACAACACAATTGTTTATGGTTTAAGTAAAATGCAAAAATGAAATGAACTTCATGCTTAAACCTTGTCTATTGAAAAATCAACAGAAGTAACATTAATTGTTGATCCATTTAGGGACCATTCTCGACCGTTGAATGAAGTAATGAAACGATAGGATAAGTGAGGCCAAAGGCATGAAGTCCTGAAGTAAACAGAGGTCGTCGGATCATGACAAGGAAAGATCAAATGGTGGAAAAACATATTCGGCACTTCAACGATGATCGAAGGTTGATATAAAAGTGCAAAACTACTAGAGCCACGAAGTACCGAAGCAACGAAGTGAAAATCCATGATCTAGGAGGGAGACATGTGGCAGAAGACAAAGATGACACGTGGCCCAATTAGATGGTGACAAGTGTCAAGGTCTAGTTGGAACTTTAGGTATATGAAAGTCATGAATCTAGGTGACACGTGGTGGCCACTCAAACAGTGCCATGTCAACAATGACGTCAACAAGCCACGTCACTCTGGGATTACTCCCTCCGGGGATGTCCAGCTTCTCCTACCAGCAAAAATACTCGAAGTGTTGAAGGCGAAAGTCACGAATTAACGTTTGGTCGTTGATCTAAGATCCTATAGAATATTTCTTGACCATCCAATCAAGTACAGTGGAAGTATAGAGTAAGCATGAATCACGAAGTAACGCTAACCATTGATCTAATTCGGGAGAGTTCTCAATCGTTGATCAAGCATAGCGGAAGGATAGCATAAGTGGAGGTGTTAACTGACAACAAGTGGTCATCACCATTCTATGACTTATTAAGTAGGTAAACCTTTGAAGAAATTTCTCTACTCCAAAGTCTTGGAGCCATGAATAGTCGAAGTCTCGTAGTGAACAAGAATTGTTCATCTCAACTCCTGATTAAGTCATGATTGTCAAAAAAATTTAAGCCTCTGGATAAGAAAGCATCCTCCATCCAATACAAGATTAAATATTGGATGTTTGATATACTAGTGAATACAGTATACGCACTTTGGAGAAATGTACTTCGGGAGGATTGAATAATTGCAAAGATTGAAAGTCCCGAAGGACAAAGTACCAAAGAACCTGGGTCCACCACGGGTCACTTGATAAGGTAAAGAAGCTAAAGGGGCTAGAAGTAAATAATCCCTCAGAAGTTTGAATACGATCCCATGTAGAAGAATAGGGGCAAAAGAAGAAAGTGCTAATAGAACAATGCTTGGAATGGATAAGATCGTGGTTTCAAGCTCGCGTTCACAGGAATTTTGATTTGAAGGGAGTGCCTATTGATTAAGACTTGAATTCCAACAATTCAAGATCTATAGACTAATGAACTGATACATAGTCATGATTAAAGAAGAGTTAAAACATGAGCATTATGAATAAAGAATAAAAAGGAATAATGCTACTATTTAAAGTTTAATATTATCAATTAAATGAAGAGGTGCAATGGTTCATGTCAAAAAAGACACAATGGTTCAATCCTATACCTATTGAAATACTATATAAACTAGAAGCGGTGGTGAATCTAGAGTGTCTTGGTGGATATATATATAATGGATTGAATGAAAGTTCATTTTATCAGGTTGGTGCCTGTTTACAAGCTGAGTCTTGTTATGAGTGTTGGATTCCTCACATCTCAGTTGGATCTAAGATCAACAAGTTGGGTCTTGTTATGAGGGTTGGATTCCTCATTTCTCAAATGGTTTTGAGAAATACAAGTTGGGTCTTGTATCAGAGAGTTGGATCTCTCATATTCAATTGAAGTTGAAGATATTAAAAGATTGATTTTATTTGTATTCATTCAAGTTAAATAAATAAAAGAAAGATATTTTATCTACTTCATACAGTTTGTGTTATACATGTTTATGAATTATTAATTGAGTTGTATATATCTTATTTAGTTAATTTAGTTAATCTATGGAAGTGTGAAAAACAGTCAAAAGTTCCAGACACTGATTCATCCCCCCGTCTCAGTGTCAGTGTGTGTTTCAACAATAACTCCTTCAATACATGTTATGCAAGTCTTAAAATCCCGAGTGATGAGGGTAAGCCTCAAGTGGTTGACCCTATACATTGTAGGAAAAAGTCAGCTTAGTTTTGGCTCCTATTTCATGTCGGCCCTTCAAACATTGGTCTAAATTTTAAGGCATCCAAGGATTATCCATGTTTCATTATGCTCCAACATCACACACACACACATATACATTGGGTTTTCTTATTTAACTTCGGTCTAGGCTTCCAAATAAACAAAGGTCTAGTCTCATTTTCCAGTCTTCTATTTCCAACTTTGGAGAGGTAATAGATCATGCAGTCATCCACCAAATCACGATCGAATTCATGATCCTCACAACCATATTCTACAAGTGCTCTTATCTATGTGACTATGTTGTTACATTTCTCTACAAAGCTTCATCTATCAACCTTTTCCTAGTTATGAGCTCAGGCAACAAAACACCATAGTTGTAGATATCTCCCTTTTCTATGGCTCATCTTATTTTAAGTACAGTGTCAATTATGGTATCATCATCTATTAAGATAAGGTGATGAGATTCAAAAGAACCGTGTGGTACACCCCCTTTAGGTAAATGGAATTGAACCTTGCGAAAATTGAACTTCTTATTAATCAAGTAACTTCCATCATGTGTGACAATCATCATATATCGAGTTTCATCAACTTTCAATGTGGCATAATAATGTCGCTACCTAAGGAGATGTAGGTGTTCTTTGTCCAAGGAAACCGGCTAAGGTCCTAGAACATGAGAATTCACATGGGACTTTACTCCAAGTTCCATACAACAAATCCTTTGCATATCAATTTGTTGAGCTAAAGGAATTGCATCACCTAGGATATAATCATTTGTCATTACTTCATTTTCAACCTCCAGTTCCTATAAAGTATCCATGATGTCACTATCATCATCTTCATCCATTTGGTGTAGGATGATCTAGCATGACATGCATATACTTCCATGTCCCTTCATCTATATTCCAAGAACACTCTATAATTTTCCAAGGAAAGCTTGATGGGTCTTCATCATCTGCAAAATTGAAACAAGCTCCTTCCAGCTTTTGTTTATTTCCCTTGTCAATTAGATACATTGATTGTCGATTATCATCTCCTACCTCATAAAGGAAATCAAACAAATTCATATGAGCATATTTCAATTTAAGAATCCTATCATGTGTGAGAGGAACATATGGATTGTCCCAACCTTGAAATATAATATTGTATGCTTCATGTGAAATCCTTGAGATGAAATCATTTAGTACTTTACCACTAGACCCAGGACTTTCATTTTTAGTTTCAACTTTTAAAACACACAATTGCCTCATATTTTCAATTACCACCTCTTTGTCATCATATCCTTTGATAAAATCATCTTCTGTATCAGGAACGCAATACCTGTCATGATTGATACACTGATATTTACATTGCTTTCTCATAACGAAGGCTTGTGGACAATGTCATGTTATGTAATGAGGAGAAAATAGAGTATAAACCACTTTCAAGCATTCGAGAAACTCCTTTACCAATTTTTTCCAATTTATGCAACATAAATTCTTTATAGGTATTCACAACTTTAAGAGGCTGACATCCTTAGCGTTATCTCGATGTAACCAAAACTGAATGCATGCAACCAACCTGGAAATATTCACTTTTACATTGAGATAAAACCAAAGAAAACAAATCCTTCATACTTTTGGTAGATATGGAGACTACCACACTCAGGTCCAATTTTCAACTGGTGTCACCATGAATACCTTTTTATATATTCAAAATAAGTTCAGGAAACCCCTTTGATTACCCAACAAAATTGTGCATAGCACTCCCTAAACTTGTTACTAAAAGTGTGCTTTATTTGATCCCATATTGTAATGTTGTTACATTTTAAGCTCATGAACCATATCAAAGTTGAGCCCTTCAATGTAGAAGGGAAGAGATTGATTTTTTTCAAATCTAAGGTGTAGTCATAGTCCTGCAAACAACTGCAAACTAAAATAAGAGGTGCCAAGGTCTTTTAATATTGGGCCCATGGAAGTGAGGAAGGGAAAAGGGATTAATGTTTTTCTATTTTGTTTTTCCATTGGTCTCCTGAATCGGAAAATAAAATACTTTTTCCTAATCATCTTCATCATCCATTGTATGGTGATATGAGGATTAGCCTCCCTCTGATATATTCTCAAATTGTTTTTAAATTCCTAGATGAATGACTCAACCTAGGGATAGATCGTGGAAATTTCTACTTAAATCCCCCGCCATAGAACAAAGTCCTAATCATCAAGAACAAAAACAAATTGATTTTGAGACACTCTTCCTTGAAGGTAAAGAAAATTGTTCTTCCTTCTCTAGGAAATCCACAAAATTTTCTCTACCTTCAAGGAAGAGTGTCTCAAAATCAACTTGTTGTTGTTCTTGATGTCTGGGACTTGGTTCTATGATGGGGGATTTAAGTAGAAATTTCCCTGATTTATCCCTAGGTTGAGTCATTCATCTAGGAATTTTAAAAACAAAATGCAATCTAATATATATATATGTGTGTGTGTGTGTGTGTGTGTGTGTGTGTGTGTGTGTGTGTATAAATAAACACTGTTGTTTTCAAAAATAAATGGTGAAAAGGGTGTGTATCCTTTAGTACCTCCTTGGAAATGGTGCCAAAAAGTGACAGGCCATAGAATAGCAACAAGAATGTTGTAACCCTGAGCTTAGTAATTCAAATGTCAACCCAAGGTTNGTGTGTGTGTGTGTGTGTGTGTATAAATAAACATTGTTGTTTTCAAAAATAAATGGTGAAAAGGGTGTGTATCCTTTAGTACCTCCTTGGAAATGGTGCCAAAAAGTGACAGGCCATAGAATAGCAACAAGAATGTTGTAACCCTGAGCTTAGTAATTCAAATGTCAACCCAAGGTTCATACAAACTTGAGAGGTAATATGCACTGTCTGTAGATCCCACACAACTATGATTTCCTAATTCTTACTCTGAATACTTTAGTGAGGGAGAAACCATAAACATTAATATAAGAAATGAAAGCTTGAAAGCTAATCTATGAATTCAAAAAGTAGGAAGGACTGAAAATAAAACTTGTAAAGAAAAAATTATAAGATCCAGTAGTTCAATGACCATGCAGGCATGTGAGGTTGCAAATCTAGCTGTTGATCTAAGCTACTAGACCAAATCTAAGCAACACTCATGCTGGAAAACCAAATTGCAATCATTTAGGAAAACAAAGTACTCACTAGTTATAATTCAGTCTATTGCATGAAATGAATTCAAGATTCTTTTAATGAAGAAACTAATCCCTCATAATTAATCATAGCATGATATCATCTCTCTAATTCTTAGAAGGCATCAGAGTTGAGAAAACTGAAATATAAATCAATGATGGTGTAAATTGTGTTGTTCTATAGGAAACTGTATAGACCTACAAGAAACTCCATAAGAAATGCACACAAATTCTAACCTTTCTATAGATGATGCAAAATGACACACTTGTAATTGAAATATTATTAATGATGCTAAAATGATTTTTTTATGGTAGAAGAAAATATAACAACAACATCTACATAACCATAACCTGCCTACAAGGAACA
>SNQJ01S0032735.1:52098-63540 GCA_010110895.2 Picea sitchensis
CGAGAACTAAAGCAATAATAGTTCGAATGGAGGTATACCTGGCTACATGAGAAAAAGTCTCTTTGTAGTCGATTCTTTCTTTCTGAGTGAAGTCTCTGGCTACAAATCTTGCTTTGAACTTTTCCACACTTCCATCAGCTACATGTTTGATCTTATAGATCCATTTGGAAGAAACCACTGATTTGTCTTTTGGCCTCAGCACAATGTCCCAAACATTGTTCTTTATAATAGACCTCTATTCCTCAAGCATGGAATCCTTCCATACTTATAATTTATCTTCTTCTTCAAATGAAGAAGGTTCGACATCACTAATGCTTCTCATCAGTGCAACATATCCTCCAAACCTATGAGACCTCTTCCTTTCCTTGAAAGTTCCTTTGGGAGAAGTTATCCTTTCTGCTTCCTGCACTATTTCTTTAAGCCACCATGGCTTCCTTTTGACTGGAGGTTCTTCAAGATTTATTTCTAACACTTCATCAGGTTCTAGGGGCGCATTACTTGTCCCTTCATGAGGTTTCTCCCTCTAATCATCCGACTCTTCATTTTCAGAAGAGGGTGAAGATGGTTGAACTACTTCTGATTCCTATTGAAGCTCTCTAGATTTCTTAAATGCGGCTTCCTCATGGAAATTCACATCTCTTCTTACATATATTTTCCTCTGACCTGGAACATAAATCCTATAAACCTTGGAGTTCTCAATGTACCCCAAAAAACCTCTTTTTTTGCCTAAGGGTTCCATCTTTGTCCTCTTTTCCTTAGGGACATGAATATACACAGGACACCCAAATATCCTTAGATGTCCTACTTCAGGTTTGATCCCTGAAAAGACTTCTTCAAGAGTCTTTTCCTTCAAAATAGCATGTGAACACTTGTTAAGAACTAAAGACTGAATACAAAAACACCACAACAGATATACAAGAACAATATGAAATATATATTTTATTACTATCAAACCCTTAGGGTAGGGAAACACCATACAATAGATCATATTATGTAAGGGATCCTCTCATGTTCACTTGCCTCTTCGAGGGGGCATCCTCCTATTGAGCTACCGCTCCAAATATATACTTCTCTTCATGTTTCATTACATTGCTTGAACCCCTTTATATAGTGCTATCATCACCTAAGAACATTCCAGAGGAGGAATCTTCTAGAAGTAGAACCTTCTAAAAAATCTTCCTACATTTATTATATCTAACTACCCATTTATTATATCTAACTCTCATAGTCCTCTTACATTTATTATATCTAACTACCCATTTATTATATCTAACTCTCATAGTCCTCTTACATTTATTATATCTAAATACCCATTTATTATATCTAACTACCTAGCTAGAGAGGTAGTGGGGGCCTAGAGGGCCCATAGTGATAATAGTGGAGGCCATTCAATGTAAGGTGGACTAGGTCCACTATGGTAGTTAGATATAATAAATGGATAGTTAGATATAATAAATGTAAAAGGACTTCTCAGAAGGTTCTACTTCTAGAAGATTCCTCCTCTAGAATGTTCTTAGGTGATGGTAGCACTATATAAAGATGTTCAAACAATGTAATGGGACATGAAGAATAAGTATTGTATTTGGAGCGGTAGCTCAATAGGAGGATGTTCCCTCTAAGAGGCAAGTGAACAAGAAAGGATCTCTTCCATAATAGGATCCATTGTATGGTGTTGTCCTACCTCAAGGGTTTAGTAATAATAAAGTGTGGTTTTTTCTATTTTACTCTGTGAAACTATTATGTATTCAGTATTTGTGGTGATTATATTTGTATATCTATTTTGATTCTTAACAATTGGTATCAGAGCACTTTCCTTGGAAGACATTGTCAGCAAATATTTTTTATTTCTACAGGTTTTTTTTTTAGAAGAAAAAAGAGGGTCGCAACATTCCAGAAATTTTCGGTATATTTCTGTGCAAAATTTAAAGAAAAAGATTGTATATTTAAGTTCCTCTCATAAAAACACCCAAGTTGAAAAACAAAATCATCCGAAACGGAGTCTGGAAAGTTAAGATATTGAAGTTTTAAAATCTGCAAATTGTTTAGAGTTTTATCCGCAGACAGCGATGCGATTTTTTTTTTCTGTAGCAGCTGGAAGTCAAATTTACCCAAACAAGTTACAGATCTGAGTTCCTCTTACAATTTCACCCCATTTCAAAAAAACAAATCATTCGAAACGGAGTCCAGGAAATAAAGTTATGAGCATTTTAAATTCAGCAGTTTTTTAAGGTTTTTCCAGAAAAAACCGTGATTTTCTGTTGTAACTTATTGTTCTATTTTTTTGGGTTTTTTCATAACGGTTGCGGAACCGAAGAGTTCATAGGGTGCTCTCAAACCCTCAAATAAATTCTACAAATTACTGAAGCATTCAAATCTCAATTGTATGACACATTGGATGTTAGATTGCATGACCTCGCAGATGACCTCAATGATAGTTTTTGTAATATTCAAGATTCATTGGATAGCATGCAGGAGATATTTCTTATGGCAGATATCAGGGATGAATATAATCAAGAAATATATGCTTGGTATGATTTTGAGGTTGATTGTGATGATTGGTATATGGATAGTTGTCATTTCTTGGATGACAACCACTTTCATATTTTATTTGATGAATTTACTCCACCTTCTGTAGAGAACATCAATGTCTCACATCAGGAGCTACTTACCAGCTTTCAACCTGCATATTCTACAATGGTATTGTTCCTTCTAGATTGATCTTTGATCATCTCCCACTATGTGGATGTATATTCTTATTTGGATCCACATGATACGTGTCAGTATTGGGAGCATCATTTTCAGTTGATTATTGGGTGTCGATATCTTCCATGTGGGGTTCACATGAACAATTGGACATGGAACCTTGGTTTACAATGGTGGTTGGAATACCTCAGCATGGTGGCTATCATTTCTCAATGGGACCCTGGTTCTCTAGTTTACTTCATCACTATGGTCCACACTTATCCATGGGACCCTGGTATATGGTTGTACATCAAGCGTTGAGGACAACGCTTTCATAAGGGGGGTGAAATATAAGGTAGCTAGAGAGGTAGTGAAGGGGGGAGAGGGCCCATAGTGATAATAGTGGAGGTCGTTCAATGTAAGGTGGACTAGGTCTACTATATTATTAAATAAGGCTCACTATGGTAGTTAGATATAATAAATGGGTAATCAGATATAATAAATGTAAGAGGACTTCTTAAAATGTTCTACTTCTAGAAGATTTCTCCTCCAGAATGTTCTTAGGTGATGGTAGCACTATATAAAGGGGTTCAAGCAATGTAATGAGATATGAAGAGAATTATTGTATTTTGAACAGTAGTTCAATAGGAGGATGTTCCCTCGAAGAGAAAAGTGAACAAGAGAGGATCTTTTCCATAATAGGATCCATCGTACAGTATTGCTCTACCTCAAGGGTTTGATAGTAATAAAAGAGATTTTGCATATTGTTATTGTATATCTATTGTGATGATTTTTTATTCAGTCTTTGATAGTAATAAGAGAGTTTTTGCATATTGTTCTTCTATATCTATTGTGGTGGTTTTGTATTCAATCTTTGGATCTTAACAAGTGGTAGTGGGGCGGCCTAGAGGTCCCATAGTAATAATAGTTGAGGTCATTCAATGCAAGGTGGATTAGATCCACTATATTATTAAAAAAGGTCTACTATGGTAGTTAGATATAATAAATGTAAGAGGACTTCTTAGAAAATTCTACTTCTAAAAGATTTCTCCACTAGAATGTTCTTAGGTGATGGTAGCACTATATAAAAGGGTTAAATCAATGTAATGGGACATGAAGAGAAATATTATGTTTGGATATGAAGTTCATTAGGAGAAAGTCCCCTCGAAGAGGCAAGTGAATACGAAATTATCCCTTCCATAATAAGATCAATTGTATGGTGTTGCCCTACCTCAAAGGTTTTTATAATAAAGTTGTGGTTTTCTATATGGTTTGATATATCTTGTGTGGTAATTGAATTCAGATATATTTGGTACTATTGTGGTTCTTTTGTATTCAGTTCTTTGTTTCTTAACAAGTGGTATCAGAGCACTTTCCTTGGCAGACATTGTGGGCAAATATTTTTTATTTATGCAGATTTGTTTTTCGGAGAAGAAAAAAGAGGGTCGCGACATTCCAGAAATTTTCGGTATATTTATGCGCAAAATTTGCATAAATAAGTTGTAGATCTGATTTATTCTCATAAAAACACCCAAGTTGAAAAAAAAATAGTCTTAAACGGAGTCCGAGAAGTCAAGATATTGAAGTTTTAAAAACTGTAATTTTTCAGGGTTTTTTTCCATGGACGTCGGCACGATTGTTTTATTTCTGTAGCATCTGGAGGCCAAATTTATCAAAACAAATTGCATATCTGAGTTCCTCTCACAATTTCACCCAATTTCAAACAACAAATCAGCTGAAACGGAGTCCGGAAAGTGAAGTTATGAGTATTTTAAATTCAACAATTTTTCTGGGTTTTTTTGGAAAACGCTGTAATTTCAACCACTTTCATATTTTATTTGATGACTCTAATCCACCTTCTGTAGAGAGCATCAATGTGAAAAATCGAGAGTCAATGATTATTACCAGTGTTCATCCTGCGTATTCTACAGTGGTATTATTCCTTCCAGATTCTGCTACGACTATTTTCAACTATGTGGATGAATCTTCTTATTTGGATCCACATGACAAGTGTCAGTGTTTGGAACATCATTTTGAGTTGGTTATTGGGTTCCAAAATCTTCCATGGGGAGTTCACATGAGCACTTGGACATGGGACCCGGGCTTATAATGTTGGTTGGACTACTTCAGCATGGTGGTTTTTATTTCTACATGGAACCTTGGTTCTCCAATCTTCTTCAGCATTATAGTCCACAATTATCCATGAGACCCTGGTATATGGTTGTACATCAAGCATTGAAGACAACGCTTTCATAAGGGAGATGGAATGTTAGGTAGCTAAAGAGGTAGTAGTGGGGGCCCAGAGGGCCCATAGTGATAATAGTGGAGGTCATTCAATGTAAGGTGGACTAGGTCCACTATATTATTAAATAAGGCCCACTATAGTAGTTAGATATAATAAATGTAAGAGGACTTCTTAGAAGGTTATACTTCTAGAAGACTCCTCCTCTAGAATGTTCTTAGGTGATGGTAGCACTATATAAAAGGGTTCAAGCAATGTAATGGGACATGAAGATAAATATTGTATTTGGAGTTAAAGTTCATTAGGAGGAAGCCCCCTAGAAGAGGCAGTGAACAGGAGAGGATCTCTTCCATAATATTATCCATTGTATGGTGTTGTCCTACCTCAAGGGTTTGGTAATAATAAATTGTGGTCCTACCTCAAGGGTTTGGTAATAATATTATGTGGTTTCTTCTATCTTGCTTTGTGGATCTATTTTGTATATTCAATAATTGTGGTAATTATATTTGTAGATCTATTTTGGTTTTAACAATTGGTATCAGAACACTTTTTTTGGTAGACATTGTGGGCAAATATTTTTTATTTTTGCAGATTTTTTTTTTCGGAAAAAAAAAAGAGGGTCGCGACATTCCAGAAATTTTCGGTATATTTCTATGCAAAATTTGCAGAAACATGTTGTAGATCTGAGTTCCTCTCAGAAAAAACACCCAAGTTGAAAAAAATAATCGTCTGAAACAGAATCCAATAAGTCAAGATATTGAAGTTTTAAAATCTGCAATTTTTCAGGGTTTTTTTTTGCGAATGATGACATGATTTTTTTTATTTCTGTAGCAGCTAGAGGCCGAATTTGACCAAACAAATTACATATCTGAGTTACTCTCACAATTTCACCCAATTTCAAAAAAAAAAAAAATAGAAGAGGATATAATAAATGTCGCGGCTCTCTTTTTTCTTCTCCGAAAAAATAATCTGCAAAAATAAAAAATATTTGTCTACAATGTCTATCAAAGAAAGTGCTCTGATACCACTTGTTAAGATCCAAAGACTTAATACAAAATTACCACAATATATATAGAAGAGCAATATGCAAAAACTCTTTTATTACTATCAAACCAAATAATTGCATACAAAAATACCACAAAGATTCAGAGAACAATATAGAAAATCACAATTTTATTATAGAAACCATTGAGGTAGGGAAACACCATACAATGGATCATCTCTTGTTCACTTGTCTCTTCAAGCGGGCATCCTCCTATTGAGCTACTGCTCCAAATACAATAATTTTCTTCATGTCTCATTACATTGCTTGAACCTCTTTATATAGTGCTACCATTACCTAAGAACATTTTAGAGGAAGAATATTCTACAAGTAGAACCTTCTAAGAAGTCATCTTACATTTATTATATTTAACTACCCATTTATTATATATAACTACCACAGTGGGTCTTATTTAATAATATAGTGGACCTAGTCCACCTTACATTGAATGACCTCCACTATTATCACTATGGGTCCTCTGGGCCCCCACTACTACCTCTCTAGCTACCTAACAATTTTCCCAAACAAATTACAAATCTGAGTTCCTCTCACAATTTCACCCAATTTCAAAAAAAAAAAATCAGCCGAAACGGAATTCGAGAAGTGAAGTTATGAGCATTTTAAATTCAACAGTTTTTTAAGGTTTTTCCAGAAAAAAAACGTGATTTTTTGTCGTAACTTATTGTTCTATTTTTTGGATTTTTTCATAATGGTTGCGAGACCGAAGAGTTCATAGGGTGCTCAGATGGCTATTTTCTCTCAAACCCTCAAAGAAATTCTACAAATTACTGAAGCATTCAAATCTCAATTATATGACACATTGGATGTTAGATTGTATGACCTTGCAGATGGTCTCAATGACAGTTTTCGTAGTATTCAAGATTCATTGGATAACATGCAAGAGAGATTTTTTATGGCAGACATCAAGGATGAATATAATCAATAAATATATGTTTGGTATGATTTTGAGGTCGATTGTGATTATTGGTATATGGATAGTTGTCATTTCTGGGATGACAACCACTTTCATATTTTATTTGATGACTCTAATCCACCTTCTATAGAGAGCATCAATGTGACAATTCGAGAGTAAATGATTATTATCAGTGTTCATCCTGCATATTCTACAGTGGTATTATTCCTTCCAGATTCTGCTACGACTATTTTCAACTATGTGGATTAATCTTCTTATTTAGATCCACATGACAGGTGTCAGTGTTTGGAGCATCATTTTGAGTTGGTTATTGGATTCCAAAATCTTCCATTGGGAGTTCACATGAGCACTTGGACATGGGACCTGGGCTTACAACGCTGGTTGGACTACTTTAGCATGGTGGCTTTTATTTCTACATGGGACCTTGGTTCTCCAGTCTTCTTCAATATTATAGTCCACAATTATCCATGAGACCCTGGTATATGGTTGTACATCAAACGTTGAAGACAACGCTTTCATAAGGGGGATGGAATGTTAGGTAGCTAGAGAGGTAGTAGTGGAGGTCATTCAATATAAGGTGGACTAGGTTCACCATATTATTAAATAAGGCTCACTATGGTAGTTAGATATAATAAATTTAAGAGGACTTTTTAGAAGGTTCTACTTCTAAAAGATTCATCCTCTAAAACCTTCTTAGGTAATGGTAGCACTATATAAAGAGGTTCAAGCAATGTAATGGGACATGAAGAGAATTATTGTATTTGGAGCAGTAGCTCAATAGGAGGATGCCCCCTCGAAGAGGCAAGTGAACAGAAGAGGATCTCTTCTATAATAGGATTCATTGTATGGTGTTGCCCTACCTCAAGGGTTTCTATAATAAAGTTGTGGTTTTCTATATTGTTCTCTGAATCTTTGTGGTATTTCTATATGCAACTATTTGGTTCTTAACACAAATTCGACCTTCAGCTACTACAGAAATGAAAAAAAATTGCGTCGTCATCCGCGGAAAAAACCCTAAAAAAAATGCAGATTTTAAAACTTCAATATCTTGACTTCCCAGACTCCATTTCAGGCGATTTTTTTTTCCAAATTGGGTGTTTTTCTGAGAGGAACTCAAATCTACAACCTGTTTCTGCAAATTTTATACAAAAATATACCGAAAATTTATGGAATGTCGCGGCCCTCTTTTTTCTTCTCCGAAAAAAAATCTACAAAAACAAAAAATATTTGTCCACAATGTCTGCCAAGGAAAGTGCTCTGATACCACTTGTTAATATCCAAAGACTAAATAAAAAATCACCACAATAGATATAGAAGAACAATATGCAAAAACTGTCTTATTACTATCAAACCCTAAATAAAAAATCACCACAACAGATATACAATAACAATATGCAAAATCTATTTTATTACTATCAAACCCTTGAGGTTGGGCAACATCGTACAATGGATCCTATTATGGAAGGAATCCTCTCATGTTCACTTGTCTCTTACATTTATTATATCTAACTACCTTACATTGAAAGTGCTCTGATACCACTTGTTAAGCACCAAAAACTGAATACAAAAACACCACAATATATATACAAGAACAATATGCAAAATCTTTTTTATTACTATTAAACCCTTAGGGTAGGGAAACACCATACAATGGATCCTATTATAGAAGGGATCTTCTCATGTTCACTTGTCTCTTTGAGGGGGCATCCTCCTATTGAGCTACCGCTCCAAATACAATACTTCTCTTCATGTCACCTTACATTGTTTGAACCTCTTTATATAGTGCTATCATCACCTAAGAACATTCTAGAGGAGGAATCTTCTAAAAGTAGAACCTTCTAAGAAGTTTTCTTACATTTATTATATCTAACTACTCATTTATTATATCTAACTACTATAATGGGCATTATTTAATAATATAGTGGACCTAATCCACCTTACATTGAATGGCCTCCACTATTATCATTATGGACCCTCTGGGCCCCCCCACTACCTCTCTAGCTACCTAACAACACATGTTCTGAATATACACGGCAGTGGAGGTAGCTTCTGCCCATAAAGAATTTAGAAGATCCTAGTCAAATATCATTGCTTTCACTACCTCACAAATTGTCATGTTTTCCTCTCAACAACTCCATTTTGTTGAGGGTTATATGGTATGGTCAACTGTCTCTCGATTCCTACTGACTTGCAAAAATCCTCAAACTGAAGAGATTCAAACTCTCCTCCATTGTCTGTTTTAAGGATTTTGATGTGTTTCCCTGTCTGATTTTCAATAAAAGCTTTATACTCTTTGAATTTATCAAATGTGTCACTTTTATCTTTAAGAAAATATATCCAACATTTTCTTAAGTAATCATCAATAAAAATGACATAATACAAACAACCACTGAGTGAGGGAGATGACATGGGACCACATACATCAGAATGAACCACATCTAAGATGCCCTGAACTCTGTTGTCACTACTAGGAAATGTTTTCTTTATATTTTTACCTAGCATGGATCCCTTAGAAATTTCATTTTTACTAAGAGAAATAGAGCACATGCCACATACCATGTTATGTAGATCCGGAAGAGCTTTGTAATGAAGATGTTCAAGTCTTATGTGCCACAACTCGCTGGAGCTAGCCGCATCATGAGCCAATGTCTGAACTAACTGTCCTGACACGATGTACAGTCATCAACTGCGAGTTCCAATGGGTTCTGATGTACTTAAGTGGCTACCTTTAACCCATAGTAGTGCCTTCATGTCCTTGAAGATCACCCAATATCCCTTGTCCTCAAGGATTGCAACTGATAGTAGATTCTTCTTGAGCCATGGAACATATAATACTTTATCAACATGAAATCTAGCCCCAGATTCCAATCTAAAGGAAATAGAACATACTCCCTCTATCTTGTAACATTTGTCATCCCTAAGCTCAACATGCTCTACAAAAGATTTTGTCTCGAAATCTGAGAGGATATCCTTGAACCCTGTCATGTGGTTTGATGCACCACTGTCTACTAACCAAGTTTTCGGCCCCGTCAAAGCTTAACTGGATAAGGTAGAAACCAAGTAATATTTTTTTCTATTTTCTTTTTCATTAGAATGAATTTTTTTATTTCTTTTGGATTCATCATCCTCAGCAGTTGAGGCATGATGTTTCCCTTTTTTTGGATATTTCTCTCTAAACCAATAATCTTTAACAAAATGACCCAACTTATTACAACTAAAGCATTTAATCTTAGATGTGTCAATATTCTTGCCTTTGAATGTACTCTTGGTATTTGGCTTCCTCTGAGAGTCTTTCTGGAAAGTGTCTTTCTTATTTCCCTTGAATCTTGATGTTAAAGTTGACTGCTCTTCTTTTGTTGGCTCACTCCCGGTAATTGTGCTACTCTCCTCCTAGAATCAATCATGCCATAACCTATCAAACGTGGGTTGAATCTCTCTCCCACTTACACTGGATAAGAAGGTCTCCCATGAAGAAGGAAGATCGTCAAAAATGGTCTACACTAAATCATCATCGTCCACTGTCACCCTTGTAACCAAAAGTTGATCTCTGATCTGGGTTATCCTGGAACAGAAAGATGTCACCGATTCATCTTTCTCCATTTTCAAATACTTAAGCTTGTGCTTAAGTGTCCTCTTCTGACTTGGAGCATGTTTCTCATACAGATTCACCAAGGTATCCATATCGTCTTTGGTAATCATTAACAAAGTCATTGCAGGCATTATACTATCTTTGACTAAGTCAAAGATGATTTGCTTGGCCTTTTCTTGGCATTATAATGTCATTGCAGGCATTATATTGTCTTTGACTTCAGTTACAACTCAGCATTACACTTTAGTTCGAAAATAGAACTAGACTTAAGACTGATATACTTTAGTTCAAAAAATAGAACTAGACTTGAGACTTCAGTTACAACTCGGCATTACACTTTAGTTCGAAAATAGAAATAGACTTGATACTTCAGTTGCAACTCAGCATTACACTTTAGTTCGAAAATAGAACTAGACTTGAGACTTCAGTTACAACTTGACTCTTTACAAGGCAATTCGAAATTCTCTTTATGGTGGATAATGTTACACGTGTCAATGCACTAGATCAATACATTTATATCATTTGCAATATTAGGAATATCGTTTGTTTCTAGTTCATGGAAACTTTTGCTAGGTGCCTTGACTTTTTCTCATGGCTCACAAGGCTTGACTAGGCTCACAGAGGTTGTATGTTCCCTCTGACTTTTGCACTAGTCTGTCTATGCTCACAGAGGTTGTACGTTCCCCCTGACTTTTGCACTAGACTATCTATGCTCACAGAGGTTGTACGTTCCCCCTTACTTTTTCATTACACTCACATAGCATCTCGTTCGTCCTGACTTTTGGTTTGACTCACAGAGGTTGTACGTTTCCTCTGGCTTTTGTCAATACCTCACAAGACTGGTTGATTCTTCAAATCAACCTGGCTAGCCTCAGGGTGGCCCATATGGCCTCTCATTGGAGAATGACTGTCGATGCTGTCAAATTTAACAACCTTTACTTCAAGGTTATGAA
>SNQJ01S0032735.1:63590-82963 GCA_010110895.2 Picea sitchensis
CTAGACTTGAGACTTCAGTTACAACTCGACTCTTTACAAGGCAATTCGAAATTCTCTTCATGGTGGATAATGTTACACGTGCCAATGCACTAGATCAATACATTTATATCATTTGCAATATTAGGAATATCGTTTGTTTCTAGTTCATGGAAACTTTTGCTAGGTGCCTTGACTTTTTCTCATGGCTCACGAGGCTTAACTAGGCTCACAGAGGTTGTATGTTCCCTCTGACTTTTGCACTAGTTTGTCTATGCTCACAGAGGTTGTACGTTCCCCCTGAATTTTGCACTAGATTATCTATGCTCACAGAGGTTGTACGTTCCCCCTTACTTTTTCATTACACTCACATAGCATCTCGTTCGTCCTGACTTTTGGTTTGACTCACAGAGGTTGTGCGTTCCCTCTGGCTTTTGTCAATACCTCACAAGACTGGTTGATTCTTCAAATCAACCTGGCTAGCCTCAGGGTGGCCCATATGGCCTCTCATTGGAGAATGACTGTCGATGCTGTCAAATTTAACAACCTTTACTTCAAGGTTATGAATGATGAGTCGTTTATATTGTTGTTGTATGTAGATGACTTATTATTAACTGGGGAAGATAAGCTCATCACAGAATGTACGAAGAAGCTCGTTGCATAATTTGAGATAAAATACCTAGGCCTGATGCATTATTTCTTAGGTCTTGAAGTTTGGAAGAGCCCAGAGAAGATCTTCCTTAACCAAGGGAAGTATGCAGTTGAAATACTGAAGAAGTTTGACATGTTGGAATGTAAATCCGTGAACACACCCATGGAAACAAAGTTGAAGCTCCTAGTAGATACTTTGTTAGAATTGGTTAATGCTACTCTGTATAGATATATTAATTGTTCGTTGATGTATCTGACGAATACCAGGCCAGATAAATGTTTTGTTCTGAACACCTTGAATTAGTATCTGGTAGAGCCCAGACGTGTTCACCTTGTAGCTGCAAAACATGTGATAAGATACCTTAAAGGTACGTTGGAATATGGTCTTAGTTATACTGGAGATCATGACTTCAGACTATATGGTTATACAGATTCAGAATGGGCTGGAAGTGTTTCTAATAGAAAGAACACTTCAGGATGTTGTTTCAATCTGGGGTCAGCCATGACTTCATGGCAGAGCAAGAAGCAATCGAGTATTTCTCTCAGCACGGCAAAAGCAGAATACATTGCATCTTCCGCCAATTGTGAGGCCATATGGCTTCGAAAT
The DNA here is from genome assembly GCA_010110895.2 of Picea sitchensis. NCBI lineage: Eukaryota > Viridiplantae > Streptophyta > Pinopsida > Pinales > Pinaceae > Picea > Picea sitchensis. Next base: position 64,825 of record SNQJ01S0032735.1, read on the forward strand.
TTGTTAACAAGTCTATTCGATCTGGAGATGGCATCCACTGTGATTCTATGTGATAACTAGAGTTGCATAAAGATGACGAAGAACCTTGTGTTCCATGACAAGTCAAAGCACATAGAAATCYGATATCACTACATTTGTGATATGGTGCAGAGGGCAGCTATAAAGCTCCAATATGTTGGCATAGATGAGCAAATTGCAGATGTGTTGACCAAGCCTCTATCTCGTGTGAAGTTTGAGCACTTTCGAGACAAGCTTGGTGTTGTCCGAAAGAACCTCCCTCGAAAGGGGGAAGTGATGTTGATACTATGGTATCCTAACCAACAACGGGTAGCTCAGTTAGGATTTTATATCCTAGGGGACTGATCATCCCTGGACAGATCTCGAAGGTCCGGTAAGGACGGTCTGTTAGAGTACATGTGCATGTATATGTCAGTTGTGGTCAATAGTGGTAGCTCCATTAGGATTTTATATCATATGGAATCTTTTGATTCCTGGGCAGATCCCGAAGGTCCGATAAGGACGATCTGTCAGAGTACCACATGGTAGCTCCATTAGGATTTTACATCCTAGGGAATCTTATGATTCCTAGGCAGATCTCGAAGGTCCGGTAAGGATGGTCTGTCAGAGTACCACAAAATGTTTTTGTGCCTGCCTCATTATGTTGCTATATGATGATGATGATGATAATGATGATGTTATCTCAACCTTATGTTGATGATGTTGATGATGTTTCTATCTTAGCCTCGTGCTGATGATGTTGATAATGTTGATGTTGATAATGTTGTTATCTCAGTCTCGTGTTGATGATGTTATCTCAGTCTTGTGCTAACGTTGTTGATGATGTTGTTATCTCAGCCTCATGTTGATGATGTTGTTGTTCCAGCTTCGTGTTGTTGATGTGGATGATGTATCAGCCTTGTGTTAATTGATGATGTTATATTAGTGTTATATTAATTGATGTTGATGATGTTACTCCAGATCCACGCTGTGAAATATGATGTTATTGATGATGAGAAAAACTTTCAATGATTTATAGATGTGTCATTCAATGATCCAGATGTTATTAATGATGAGAAAAACTTTCAATGATTTATAGATGTGTCATTCAATGATCCAGATGTTATTGTGTTGTTTCCCTCTCTCTCTCTCATGATGATGTTGTATTGGGTTGTGTCAGTAGAATACCCTTCTTGTTAAGGAGGAGTGTTGAAATATTGTAACTACAAAAAGTATTCTAATTATTATTGAGTTATTTTTATATAGATCAAATCCCCTTTGTGGATTGATCTTGTCGAGTCTTTTATATGACCAAATCCTCTTTTGTGGATCGGTCAAACCCTAGTTATATGATGGTGATTGTAAAGTCGACCCCTAGATCTAATTAAAGTGATTTTAGCCACTAAGTAAAAAAGTTAACACAACTTGGTGAAGAGACAACCCTAGCGCTTGCCAGCTAGTATAAATAAGAGAGGATAACACCTCATTCTCTCACTCACTCAAGTCACTCATCTAGTGTGCAAGTTTTGAAGGAAGATGCAATTAGAAGAAGGAGAAGAGAGAGGGACATGCTTAGTGTGGAATTATCTTTAGTGTTTTATTCTTTCTCTTGACATTGAATTGGCAATCTATATTAAGGAATTTTTTGCTGGGTTTTCTACCCCATGAGTGTTTATGAGGATAAAATGTTGTGTACTTTGTGATTGTGTTTCTCTCAGTGATCCTATTTTGTGCTATTATCTTTGAAAAACATTAAAACTTAACACGGTTATAACTCAAGATTATAAAAACAAGGCTAGGGTGAAAGAAAAAGACACTTGACATAACTTGATACGTGTGTTGAGAGAGTCGACATAGAGAGGGTTGGATCACGAAGGACTGTGATTCAAGGAGATCTTGGACAAGTGGAGAACAACTTCCATCTAGAGATCAAGTCAAGGAGAAGAGAAAATAAAGGCAACCGCAAGTGGGTTTCAATAGAGCAAAGATACAGGAAAGTGTCGAGTTGTACAGAGTTTGTCATGCAGTCTTTTTGTGCGTGTAGACGGGTCACAATGGAGATATGTTAAGAACCTAAATAGATCTACAAATATAATCACCACAAATACTGAATACACAATAGATCTACAAATCAATATAGAAGAAATCACACTTTATTATTACCAAACCCTTGAGGTAGGGTAACACCATACAATGGATTCTATTATGGAAGGAATCATCTCCTATTCACTTGCCTCTTCGAGGGGGCATCCTCCTATTGAGCTACAACTCACAATACAATACTCTCTTCATATCCCATTACATTGTTTGAACCCCTTTATATAGTGTTACCATCACCTAAGAACATTCTAGAGGAGGAATCTTCTAGAAGTAGAACCTTCTAAGAAGTCATCTTATATTTATTATATCTAACTACCATAGTGAGCCTTATTTAATAATATAGCAGACCTAGTCCACCTTACATTGAATGACCTCCACTATTATCACTATGGGTCCTCTGGGCCCCCCCACTACCTTTCTAACTACCTTACATTCCATCCCCCTTATGAAAGCGTTGTCATCAACGCTTGATTTACAACCTAATACCAGGGTCCCATGGATAAGTGTGGACCATAATGTTGAAGTAGACTAGAGAACCAGGGTCCCATTGAGAAATGGTAGCCACCATGTTGAAGTAGTCCAACCGCCATTGTAAACCAGGGTCCCATGTCCAATTGCTCATGTGAACCCCACATGGAAGATATCGACACCCAATAACCAACTGAAAATGATGCTCTCAATACTAACATCTATCATGTGGATCCAAATAAGAATATTCATCCACATAGTGGGAGATGATCAAAGATGAATCTGGACGAAACAATATCATTGTAGAATATGCAAGCTGGACGTTGGTAATTAGCTCATAATGTGGGACATTGATGTTCTCTACAGAAGGTGGAGTAGTCATTAAATAAAATATGAAAATGGTTGTCATACCAGAAATGACAACTATCATTATACCAATCATCACAATCGGCTTCAAAATCATACCAAACATATATTTCTTGATTATATTCATCCCTAATGTCTGCCATAAGCAATATCTCATGCATGTTATCCAATGAATCTTGAATACTACGAAAACTATCATTGAGACCATCTGTAAGATCATGCAATCTAACATCCAATGTGTCATACAATTCGGATTTGAATGCTTCAAGAATTTCTTTGAGGGTTTGAGAGGAAATAGTCATCTGAACGCCCTATGAACTCTTTGGTCCAGCAACCGTCGCAGAAAAACCCAAAAATAGAACAATAACTTATGGCAGAAAATCACGGCTTTTTATGGAAAAACCCTAAAACACTGTTGAATTTAAAATGTTCATAACTTCACTTCCCGGACTTCATTTTGACTGATTTTTTTTTTAAATTAGGTGAAATTGTGAGAGGAACTCAAATTTGTAATTTGTTTGGGCAAATTCGATCTCCAACAACTACAGAAATAAAATAAAATCACGCGGCCATCCACAAAAAAAATCCTGAAAAATTGTAGATTTTAAAACTTCAATATCTTGACTTCCCAGAGTCCGTTTCAGACAAAAAAAAAATTCAACTTGAGTGTTTTTATGAGAGGAATTCAGATCTACAACCAGTTTCTGCAAAGTTTGCATAGAAATATACCAAAAAATTATAGAATGTCGTGACCCTCTTTTTTCTTCTCGAAAAAAAAATCTGCAAAAATAAAAATATTTGCCCACAATGTTTGTCAAGGAAAGTGCTCTGATACCACTTGTTAAAAACCTGCATAGATCTACAAATATAATCACCACAAATATTGAATACACAATAGATTCACAAAGCAATATAGAAGAAACCACACTTTATTATTACCAAACCCTTGAGGTAGGGCAACACCATACAATGGACCTTATTATGGAAGGGATCCTCTCATGTTCACTTACATCTTCGAGGGGGCATCCTCCTATTGAGCTACAACTCATAATACAATACTCTCTTTATATCTTATTACATTGCTTGAACCCCTTTATATAGTGCTACCATCACCTAACAACATTCTAGAGGAGGAATCTTCTAGAAGTAGAACATTTTAAGAAGTCCTCTTACATTTATTATATCTAACTACCATAGTGAGTCTTATTTAATAATATAGCGGACCTAATCCACCTTACATTGAATGGCCTCCACTATTATCACTATGGACCCTCTGGGCCTCCCCACTACCTCTCTAGCTACCTTACAAGATAGGTGTGTATACGCGGGTGTTAAGAAGTAAAGGTGCATACACCTCAAAAAACGTGCAGGTTTGGTTCATACAACAGATCATACTTTATCAGGTTTGTCTACAGTTGTATTTCTCTCAGTGGACCATTATCCATGTGGGAGCCTTGATTTTAACATAATAAAATCATTCTCAACACTAGTTTTACCTCCAGGGTTTTTTCAGGAGTATCTACACAAGAATATTGGTGTTTATGTGTCCATGATTTGGTTTCTAGTTTTGTTTCTGCTATCTTTATTTGAGTTGAATATTTCAACAATGTATTTTTTTTTGAATTGTTAATCTGATTTGCAATAAGAAAATCACTAGATAACAAGATACCTAGGATTGGAATAAAGGGATTTCAACAACCATGGCCCATTCATATGTATTAGTATGTGCTTGTAATTATGGCATCTTTCTCTTAGGTGCACTTGTGTATTTATGTTTTCAGCGTTTTGCACTCTCTCAAGCACACTAAACCTATCTCTCTAGTGCACTTGTGAGGAGGCTATTTCAAAATTTGGGTGAGATTTGGTTCCATTGATTCTTGTTTTGACCCTTGTCAACCTCAACAAAGTAAACTCCATTTGTACTCCAGGAATAAACTGGTAAGCATTTTATCCTTGGAAGAAAAGTGGAAATCTGTAAGATTTGATGCATAATTAGGTGAATGGAGCTCTAGTGCACTTGTGAGGAGGCTATTTCAAAATTTGGGTGAGATTTGGTTCCATTGATTCTTCTTTTGACCCTTGTCAACCTCAACAAAGTAAACTCCATTTGTACTCGAGGAATAAACTTGTAGGCATTTTATCCTTAGAAGAAAAGAGGAAATTTGTAAGATTTGATGCATAATTAAGTGAATGAAGCTCTCATGAGATTGTTGTAAGATTTGAGTGCATGATTGGGTGAATGAAGCTCTCGTGAAATTGTTGTGCAAGTCACTAGAGTGGAAAATCACGTGAGACAACAAACTCAAGTTTTTGAGCAATCAATTAGGTGTTATTTTGTTGTTATAATGTGCCATTTCACTCGATGAAAATAGCCAAGCTTTAGATACCCAAACCTTGATTAAACCTAAGATGAAAAGGGTTGAGAGCTTAGAAAAATGAATCTAAAATAATTAATTACATTAGTGGAGTTAAAAACTAAGCACAAGGTGGTAGAAACATTAGATTAAAATAGGCTTGTTTTTATGTACCTTAATCGAATTACATGTTGTCAACATAAGTGCAATCGATGAGGATTCATGGACACAAGTATCATTGATGTAGGACTCTTTCACGTAACAGTCATCAACATAGTTGTTAACAACAAAAAGGTCATCGACATGAAGTCATCAACGTCTACTAAATGGTTCATTGGTGTCAACAAAGTTGGTTCGTTGACATCTACCAAGGTGATTCGTCGGCAATGGACAAGTGGCACATCAACGTCGACCAATGTGGTTCATTGACAATGGACAAATGGCACATTGATGTCGAACAAGTGGCACATCAATGTAGAACAATGAAAATGTCAACTCCACCAAGTTAATTTCCATCCTTTGAATATGCAATCATTGTTATATTTATATGATACTTCCATTAACCTAAATTTTTAACTTTAAAAGTTAAAAGTGTAACTCCACCAAGTTAATTTCCATCCTTTGAATATGCTATCATTGTTATATTTATACGATACTTCCATTAACCTAAATTTTTAACTTTAAAAAGTTAAAAGTGTAACCCCCATTTCACAATGTTTGGTAATATTCCCAAAGTCTCAAGGCCTCTCACAGAAAAATAAATCAAGGTATTTTCCAAATTTCAACAAATTTGGTAATTTCAGCATTTGGTGAAATAAAACCGTGCAAACTTTTCCTATAACCCAGTAAGTTGGGCATCATAAGATTAGAATGTCAAATCTCAGGAATAAGATCCTAGTAAAGAAGAATTTTTAAAAAATGCCCAAGGAACATGTGGTGGTAATGAGATTAGCCACTTCATTATTGCAGAGTGTTCAACATAACAGGTGCATTCTCTGAACCTACTCAACAATGCACATTGTTCAATTCAGTAGGGAACAATATGCTTTTAAGTGAATTGAATCAAGTAGATGAAAACTAATAAATAAAAGAAATTGTCTTCCTTTACAAAGAAAAAATTATTCTGAAAATTCCACATAAGTATGTCCCCAGAACCAGAAGGTGGGTGCTGTAGTTCTAAATTTGAATTTTTTTAAATTTTGAAAGTGTTTGATTTAAAATCAAGAGAAGCATTAAAACTGGCCAGAAAATGTCAGGCACCAACAGCGGTCTATTTGAATGGGCAAAACAGCCTTGGAGGGGCAGATCAATGATCACAAGCACTTGCATTTGGTTAAAACTCCCACAGCAAGGGAGTACTATTCCATCAAATTCACCCAAGGTTTGTACCAAGCTCCAACCACTGATTCGTGCCTTCCTTCATGGGGCCACCATTATAAGTTTTTCCAAAAATACCAAATCCTGTGTCATCATACACGAGAAGACTGGGGAAATCAAGAAACCAATCATACATTCAAGCAGCAATTTCATATGCTGAAAACCTTTTAACAACAGAGTATACAAGAGTACAAGGGAGAGATGCAGCTAGGCATCCCAACCTTTTCAAGCGCACCCACAGGGAAAGCTTGGCCATCTCTACCATGTTGTAGACAAAGCACACTTACTCGTACGAGAGTAAAAAGTATGACTTTAGCAAGAAAACTTACAGTTCATTGTCCATGCAATGCTCGAGGGCAAGTATAACGTTTTCATGTTTATCGGGAAGAGGTTCACTTATGCTAGAGATGACATCCTTATTGTTCACTCAATGGTTCAATGTGAAAACTAGCATTTAAAGATTGCACTAGAGCAGGATTAGATACTATATGTGACCGTTCTACTCACATTTCTCTTCAACCTCCTTGATCGTGTTAATGATGAACATTTAACGTAGTATATATTATATAACAAAAAGGACTGTTGAGATAGAATGTGAGTAGTATAGTTAAATTATCCTAGTAAGACAAATGACAACACCTACTGCCCAGACATTTAGTTACCAAAAATAGGAAGTTGGGAGTTACCATAACTGCAAGGATGGATTACAAGTCTGTTATAGTAACCTCCAGATAAACCCATAGTTGTACAATCCTGACACAGATATATGGTGAAGTCCACAAACATGTCGATGGACAGATGAATATGCAAATGAAGGTACACATGTACAGTCTCAAACAACAATAACTAGATTGGCCATAGCAACATATACACAGGTGGATTAGATTGCAAGTCTAGCATCTAATTACTATAGAGATATGGAAAAAACATAATAAATACTTACTCACAGAAGTATCTCCGTATAAATAGGAAGAGCCAGGTAGCAGCAAGCCCATTGGGTAACATATGCCTACCAAACACCCCCAATGATCAGCCACACCGACTACTTAGCTGAATTAAACTCATAAAACAATGAGTTACCAGCTTATATTCCCAGCATATGATTATATCGGCTTCTGTACTTAACAATGTGTGGGGCAAACTACAAAAAAATATAAGAAATGTGTCAAGTAGCATTGCTATAGAGATAAACAGGTTCTAAATAACCAGGTATATAGTAAGCAATTCTATAAAGCATGGTACAGTAAAACTTTCTATAAAGCACAGGTTCTAGCCTCTATTATGTCTATGAAACATCCTCTAAAGTTTAAAATTTAAACAGATTTTAAATAACCAGGTGTATAGTAAAAAATTCTATAAAGAGCACACAGTACATTAAAATTTTCTAAAAAGTCCATATTGCCAAGCTAGCCTTCATTAAGTTCATGCAACATTCTCTTTTTCAACACTTACCCTTGTATTACTCAAATAAATCTCTACTTCTGACATATCCAAAAGATAAGAAATAAGGGCAAACAATACATTTGTGAATGCTAGTCAATGCAAAAGTACAGAAAATCATTTTGATTCACTTGGCTATTTATACGAGGCATAAAAACATCATTTTGTTTTCAAATCAACATATAGTGAGAACTTTGTCACGATTCTGCCTTCAATAAAACCATCTTCTTTCTTCAAAATGATACCTTGAATGAAACTTGAAAGTTGAAACAGGTTGGATTGAACACGGCCTTACCTGAGAAAATCAAAACCATCATTGTAGTTTTGGCTCAAGTTCAGATGTCAAGTATGCTCATCTAGATCTTCATCAGACCGCATAAACAAAGTTCACATATGGTTATATGGGTAGATTTATTTTTCACATGTTCCAACATCAATATGTGAGTTCATGACTCTTTCCTGCAAACACATTTCTAAGCTAACAATCGTTGGCTTACCTTGCATCAGAACAAAAAGTACTGCAAATCTGGTTCTGCACTCGAATGAATGAGAAAGTGTTTTATTTTTCATAGGATGTATATTGACATGTTTCAATGTCAATATGTGAGTTCATGACACTTTCCAGCGAACACATTTGTAAGCTAACAATAGTTGGCTCAATTTGCATCAAAACAAGTACTGTAAATCCGGTTCTATGCTCAAATGAATGAGAAAGTCTACATTTCTTCATACGATACATAAGGAACATTACAACAGTCCAGATTTCATAGTAGCATTCCTTATCCCTTTCACTATGTAGGTAAACAAACAGTATCAAAGGCGAAAGACACAGATTTTAGATGTCTTTTAATAATAAGAGAATTCAGAATTGCTATCTGTGATTGCCTAAAGACGTCATTTGACACAACTCAAACTTGGCATGCATATATTTCATTGTTTCAATGAGCAATATCCATATTGCATTTATCAAAAGGCTCATATATATTCTCACTAGAATAAGGCATAAGTCCTTACTGTCTTGAAATTCAAACTCTGGCGAGATTAATCATTATAGGAAAAGGCAAAATCCAATCATCAAAATCACGATACATAAGAAATAGTTGGCACATGCCAAAAGAATCTCAATCATTTTACTAAATCTTCAAAAGTAGCAGATAATGTACATAACAATTTCTTCACATGCCAATAAGTAAACCTGACACCCCAAGGGAAAATGAATGACATGTGTACCAATTATAGCAACACCACATTCTGACATGTAAGTGTACCTCCAGAATAACATGCAACTGCAATCTTACTAGAGCTCTCGAGAGCTGCATGTTTTATCTAGCAAGCTGAAGCCTTCCTCTTGTTTTCTGTTTTTTCCAACCTTGAATTTGCACAGTAGACAAATGAGAAAAAGTCAAATGATCTTATTGCCAATTATAGCAACACCACATTCTGACATGTAAGTGTACCTCCAGAATAACATGTGACCGCAATCTTACTGGAGAGCTCAAGGGCGCATGTTTTAACTGGCAAGCTGAAGCCTTCCACTTGTTTTCCAGTTTTTCCAACCTTTAATTTGCACAGAAAACAACTGAGAAAAGAGTCATGATCTTATTGCCGAACCAAAATGTGATTAATAATTTAGTACAGTAGAAGCAAACAAAACATCAAACATGGTAGTACATGTGGAGGATCACAGCCTAGATATATGAAGCTTACAAAAGCAAGATAATAGATCAACGTCAGACCTGCCAAAACAATAAAGACAATTTGGAAGACATTGTACCTGCCAGAACATCATAATCCACACTGATTCATCATAATGGAAAAATACAATCATAACATCCCTTGTTCAAAGTTACCAAAAAATCAATTTCTACTTTTTACTCACCAGGTTTGGTTTACTCCAATTATTCTGCTGTAATAATAATTCAATTTCTCTAATATCCTTTCTCAAAAATGACCGGCCAATTGGGTGGACGTTAGTACATATAACAAATCAAGAGAATCACCTTACAACTCTCTTCCAACTGGCAGCATTAAACAATTAGAAGGAAAAATATGGTTTGGAATCTGACTTGTAAAGGTATTTAATGCCACGCAAGGATTAAAAAGTGTGACCAAATATCTCTTGAGCAGAAGCTGCTTGTGTATACACAGCAAAAGATGTGGCACAGAATTGGATAAAGAAGACAATAGAACAAAGTGACAAACAGGAAGATCATTTATCTCAATGTTTCAACTCTCCAATGTCTGAATGGCACAAAATACCATAAATAGAGAATGAATACTACCTGATTGAACAGACAAGAATAAGCCCCACGTTGAAAAGGAAAGAATTCGTGTTCCACCCCACCTGTAGGTTGTAAGTTGTAACCAACTAATAAGAACAGTGTATATATCAGATAAAGAGAATTGGCTAACAGGGCAATCCAGGCCACCATTTGGACCCTCCAGATCATTCAGGCAGGTTTAGACCGTCTCAGGCAGATTTGGGCTTTTCACTTCCAGAGTCAGTCTCAGACATTAAACACCATTTTTTGGCTCCAAAACTCTCTAAACAGAGTTTGGACCGCCTTGATGTTCTTCTTGTCGAGAGCTTTTTGATGAGCTTTGGAAGCCCAATTCTGAGTGCGTATGCTAGAGTTAGGGCCCCACGAAGTTGACTATCAGTAGAGTTAGGGCCCCACGAAGTTGACTATCAGTTTTCCACCTCAGTGCTTGTGACTCTTGGCCTTCAGTCTACCTTATCTCTTCATTTTCTTCTTCTCATTGTAATATAAACAGAGGTAATCTTACCCCTTGTAACAGACTTTTGCACACAAGCATAGCAATCATCTCCTTCCAGGGATTGTTACCACCATGTAACAGTCAGTATTGAATGAAATTTGCATTTCACTGCAATTTTGTGTGTGTTCATTTCTTCAATTGTGTTTAGTTATTTAGTCATTATACAAATTAATTTCCATAGATTAGTGTGTATCCACCAGGTTCCTACCTCAATCAGGATCAGTGGTATCAAATCCTTCTGTTCCCAATGCATGCCCCCTCTCACAAGGTCAAGATATAGGAAGTTCGGTCTACAAAAGCGCAACCTGTATGACTATCTTCGTTGCCAATCCAGACAACCTCAGACAGCGGAAGAAGCTGGAGCAGGAGATCCAATCAAATTGTTACTCGAAGATATCCTCAACAAGCAAAGAGATGAGATGCTTAACTCGTTTGCTTAGATTCTACGACTCCCCACCATCACGGGTGCCTTTTCCCTGTCAAACCAACCCTTCAAAGGTCAGCTACCACTTAAAGTACGAGTAAACTTTGACATCCCTCTATTTGAAGGAAAGATGGATGCAAACACCCTAGAAAAATAGCTCAATCTGTTAAAATCATAATTTTATATTAATAGTTTCTCCAATAAGGAGAAAAATACATTTGCTCTCTTGAGGAACAAGATCCTAGGGTGCATGATCCTCCTTTGGCACTAGAACAAGTAGTTTGCTAGAGACTCCATGGAAACACTCCTCCTTGTGGTTGGCAACTTTAATAGACTGTTGTAGAGAGTGTGATCGTCCCCCATTTACTCAGTCTGGAGTGTTATGGATGTGCGCTCTGCAGCCCCCAATTGTTTCCTTGTTTTGGTCACTGGGGCAATGGATCTTGCATGTCCTATCCTTTGCCAGCGATTACATGATCTTCCTCCTCGAATTGTTGGATGTGTATGATTGCTGAATGTGGTCACTTGCTTATCTTTCCTACTGGGTGTCAATGCTCAACCTTCATTTGTTGACATTTCAGGCATCTAGCCACATAATTTATTACGTCTTTCTTCATTCCATTTCAAAAGAATAGCAGTTTCAAATCTGCATACATCTTTTTCACACTAGGGTGAACCATATACACTACTCTATGTGCTTTCCTGAGTATCAAATAATGAACTTCTTTGTTCAGAGGTACAGAAATCCTTCTATTAAAACTCAATAGTCCATCATTATCCAAGCTATATCCCTCATAGTTGGGGCTCTTCTTGATACAACTGGACAACCATTAAAGGCAGAACTAAATGCTGGAAAAATATTAAACAAATTTTTGACGGCCACAGTGGTCAAGCTACAAATATCAATTCATCAATAAAGATATCACTAACTCTACTCATCAGAAAAAAGGAAACTCAAGCATATTCTCATGACGACTCATAAAATGCAGCCTAAATTAACCATTATACATTATTAATCATAAACTGACATTAATCATAAAAGTGGTTAGTTTAATAAACACTAGGCTTAATAGTATGCAAAATTCAAGGTCCTAGGGAGCCAATTAGCTTATACAAGATGAACAAATAGGCCATTTTAGGAGCCCATCATACCCCCCAACTTAAATGTTTGCACATCCCTGTGAAAAAAGGAAAAAAAGTGTAAGTAGCTTCGTTAGCATCTTCTCTGTTGACTATTGCTTAGTCAGTAGCTTCGTTAGCATCTTTCTCTCTTTGGTTCTTCCTCTGCTTCTTCCTTTGCTGCTGTTGAAGATTTTTCCTCTGTTGCTGCTACTGCTGATTCAACTTTTGTTGTTGTTGCTACTAATTCTACTTTTGTTGTTGTTACTTTTGATGACTCTGTTTTTGCTACTAAGGACACTACTAATTCTACTTATGTTGTTGTTTCTTCTGATGACTTTGTTTTTTCCATTGTTGTTGCTAATGAGTCTATTTTTTCCACTGTTGCTCCTGATGACTCTGTTTTTGCTACTATTGTTGTTGATGATTCTACTCTTGTTGATGTTGCTGTTGCTGACTCTGCTTTTTCTACTAGGGGCTGCAGAATGCTACTTGTTCTTGGTGAATCGAGCATCATTTTCCCCTATTGAGCTATGTCTTCCTCTATAGCCTTTTATGCAACAAAGAATTCAACTCTAAGATCGTAAGCCATGGAGTAGGTCTCAGCTTCCTTTGCGCGATACCCTGAGAATTTGACAATTTCATTCCATCTTGGCTTCTAAAGCTCAATGTCAAGTTGTCGATACCTCCTGAAGTGTGAAATGGGGTGTAGTGGGAGGGGGGACCTGAATTTCAATCCTATCCAGTTGGAGGTAATCCTCCTGAGACCCTCAATAAGCCTGCTCTGTGGAGAGCTATCTCGAGTCTTAGAAGTGAGTATGGCTCTCTTTGTTGCAGTTCCTTCATGAGTATTTGCCACCTCATCTCTACATTCCTCAATGCCTCAATCCTAAAGGTGCTAATGAGTCTATTGCATTCTACTGCAACCTCCAGCAGTCTTCTTTCCACCATTGGTAGGCAAATAGATCTATTATTATCTAAATATGATTTTTCTAGACCTCAATTGTTATGGCCCCTTCTCCTCTTATTATTCAGCTCTGATCTCCTCAACCTCATTGTTTTGCAACTATAAATCTTGTGGCCTCATTCTATAGCCAGGACATAACCGCTCTGAACTGCACATCCCCAACATAAGGGTTTGGGGACCATCTCAACCTTTGCTTCTGTACGTAGTTATGCAGGTAAAGTTCGCAAAAGAGATTTCTCCTTTCAAGGGTGATGTCAAAATACAATTCACAGAATTTCCAAAGGTTTTGGAAATCTATTTTAATTTGGGATACACAACATTCAATTTGAAATTTGTGTCATTGTTCTTTTAAGTATAAAGCATAGACACTAACAAGTGGCCGACATGAAGCATTTAGTTAGTGTGCTTAGCAATTTCCTCACAGATATGCACTAAACTTGCAATTTCCTCAGGCCTTGTCTGTAGTTTCTTGCACTTGTTTTAGAAATTTTGTTTTTAGTTTGGTATTCTCAATGCTGAGGATCTATAAGTTTTCATTAAATTCTATTGAAGTCAAAGCAAATTTATCTTCTAGCTAAGCAATTACCTGGTGATGCCCGTGGACAGAAATGATATCTCCACCTCTCAATTATGTTTTTTGCTTCCATTTGGCTGCTTCACCCTAAGTGATAAACGACTATCTCATCAATGTACTTCAATTGAATTTGTGGTTACGATTGGTGTTGGAATCCTGCTCCACAACCTAATTGAACCAGATTTCCTTAACATCCTGGCCATCTGCTCAACAACATGACTACTAGTTTTTCTGTTATTGATATCTTTTCAGCAACAAGGCTCCTGATATCTTCTTTTTCTTCAACAATCGGGAACCCTGGAGGGGTGGCAGGTTCTCCTTGCTGTGGAGAATCGAGAATCTCAATTGGCTCCCCATCTTGGACTAAGGGCCTTTTCTCTACAGCCTTGGACTTTTTTTACTTTAGTTCCTAATCAAGTTGAGGAGATCTTCTCATGCTTCTTCATACTATTGGGTTCAGCTGCTTCTGTAGCAATCAACATAAACTCTTTAGGAACCAAGAAATTATGACAGAAAATTACAGCAGCAGAAACAACAAGATCAGAGATAAATCATCCATGCACTTCAAACACAAAATTTTCTATTTTGTAAATTGTCAAATTCAGAAGTTTTTGAGGGAAAATCAGCCCTCTCAGTAGCTTACAAATTCACCAAATCTAAGGACAAATTAGTCCTCCCAAAATCAGCAAAACAACAAAACCAAACTCAACAAAATTACCCGGAAAACTTCCAGCCTGCAAATCTGCTACAGACCTGATGTACGGCTTGCTGACGTCAGTCGTACGACTATTGACATCACACTGTACAGTCTGCAACTTTTGCCCAGCAACTTCGCACGTATGGCCTACTTGTACAGCTCACATGTGTGGTTTGTACAGTCTGTACCACGCGTGTGGCCTCTCATTCTCAATGGTTGTCTCTTCCTTCCACACATGCGGCCTTCCTTACCTCACACGTGTGGTATCCCTGCCAAGAACAGAAAAACAGAATGTCCAGAAACCCTAGGCCAGAATGCCTAGGTGCAAAAATCTCCTTGCTGAAATCACCATCCTCCTAGCACAAGTGTTTACTCACTCATGCTAACTCCATAATGTCACAATCTCCTCCTCTCCTTTTATAGGAGTCTAATGTGATTTTAGAAGCCCTTAGCTTACTCTAAGAAGCCTTCCACTAAACTCAACATTAAATTAGAATATTTACTTCCTCTTTGTGGTTTTGAAACCCCAACACAAGCCCACAAATCCCATCACCAAACCCATGAATCCCATCACCAAACCTATGAAGCCATAGCTTCATTCCAAGGGCGTTTTCACCGGAATGAAAGTGTAATCTAGTGCCAACCAAGATTCCCATATGCCTGACACCATGGCTACATGTGGGAATTGTAAATTCTAACCTTGTACAATGTCTACTATAAACAGATATTCAGAAAATAACAGAAAAGATACAATGGCAAATACAAACATTACACAGAGATTTTTCCCTTGGAAACCCAAACCGGGAAAACCAGGATATATTATATTCATTCATCGTGTTACATTGTTTACAATACAATATACATATAGGAGCCAGCGGCATCCAAAACCCTAACCCAATGACATGGATTAGTCCAAAACCCTAATTCCTTAACCGGAAATAGAAAACCATCGACAAAAACCATGTGCCGAAAAAACCACCTAAATACATGACACGTTTCCCGAGGTAGGTGTCATGTTTCCCGAGGCAGAAAATATAACACATACCCAACAGGAATACTTCCTAAAGCTACAAAACATCAACACTCCCTCTTAGCGAGGGAGGTATTCTACATATAGGAGCCAGTGGCATCCAAAACCTTAACCCAATGACCTGGATTAGTCCAAAACCCTAATTCCTTAACCGGAAATAGAAAACCATCGACAAAAACCATGTGCTGAAAAAACCACCTAAATAGATGACACGTTTCCCGAGGTAGGTGTCACGTTTCTCGAGGCAGAAAATATAACACATACCCAACAAGAATACTTCCTAAAGCTACAAAACATCAACACTCCCTCTTAGCAAGGGAGGTATTCTCCACCACTCCTATCTTGTCTCTAAAGTAGACAAGCTTCCCCTTTACTAGGGGTTTGGTGAGAATATTTGCAATCTGCTCGTCTGTGGAAATGTGTTGGAGCTTCACATCTCCCTTCTGCACATGTCTTTGATGAAGTGGTATCTGATCTAAATGTGTTTCAACCTATCATGAAACACTGGATTCTCCAAGAGTTTGATACAACTCTGATTGTCGCAGTGAATCACAATAGAAGCTTGTAAAGCCAAATAGCCGCACAACTTGCCAAACTTGTTGCCATATTTTATGCCTATGCTAAACTGAGTGCCACGGAAGTCTGTTTCTTGTTGAACTAAGAAACCAATGTTGATCCCAAGTTGAAGCATTTTCCAAAAGTGCTCTTCATGTCAATTGCACTACCTGCCCAATCTGACTTTGAATATCCATGCAGCCTCACTCCATCACCCCTGACATATCTCGGACCAAATCCAATTGTACCCCTAAGGTACATGAGCACATGTTTTGCTGCTACCCAATGCACCTGCCTCAGCTCAACCATGAACTGACTCAAGGTGTTTACAGCAAAACAAATATATGGTTTGGTGTTAACCAAGTACATCAACGACCCAATCAACTTCTTCCTCTCTGCAACCCTATTCTGTTGTGGGTTGAAAGGCACTATCAGCTCCCTCTTCATCCCTGCCTCCTTCCAGAAATCTCTGAACTCATTGGAGGTATACTCGCCCCCATTATCTAACCTCAAAATTTCGATCTTCTTCCCAGTTTGATTCTCTACCATAGACCTGAACTCCCTAAATCGATTGAAGACCTCATCCTTGGTCTTCATGAAGAAGATCCATGTCCTCTTGGAATAATCATCAATGAAGGTCACATAATACCAGTAACCACTCGAAGATGGAACTGACATCGGTCCACACAAATATGAATGCACCAAGTCCAGGATCTCCTTGGACCTACTATCACTGCTTGGAAAAGAAGCCTTGGCATTCTTTCCAAGTGGACAACCTCTACATACTCCCTGGTGCTCTGCTACAAACTATGGAAGACTTGTAACCATCTTCCTCAACGCAAGCAAAGCCCTGTAATGCAAGTGTCCCAATCTCCTGTGCCAAAGCTCACATAGACTATCATTGTCATGTACTAGGGCTTGAGTTGGCTAACCAATCAACCTATAAGGGTTKCCATCACGAGCACCAATGAATTTTGTTGAGTAAAGACTCGATCCTTTTGGCCAAGCAAGAACCTGTCCATCTACGAATGTCACTGCATACCCTTTGTCCTCCATGGAAGAAATAGAAAGTAGATTCTTCTTCAGTCCAAGTACATATAACACATCACTCATCCTGAGAGGCTTCCCGAACTTCAGCTCAAACGAAATTGTCCCAACTCACTTGATGGTATACTTGGTATTATCACCAAGTTCCACCTGCAATCGTGAGTTCTCCTCTGTCAAACTAGTGAGTGATTTTTGTGTTCTTGTCATATGACGAGAAGCTCCACTATCCACCAACCAAGTCTCCATAGTAACCTGCCTAGAACAAAAAAAAAAAGTCTGCAACAACTATGTCTCAAGAGATGACTCCCTCTCTTTCTTCAAGGCCTCAACTCTGACACCATGTCAAATTTTTCATACAACTAATTTCAGCTCTCAAAATTACTTCCAAGTGATCCAAAAAGTAAACCCTAGCTGTTATCACTAAACAATTTTATACAAAAATTATGACRGAAAATTATAACAGCAGAAACAACAAGATCRTAGATAAATCATCCATGCACTTGAGACACAAAATTTTATGTTCTGTAAATTGTCAAATTCAGAAATTTTTTAGGGGAAAACAACCCTCTCAGTAGCTTACAAATTCACCAAATATGAGGACAAATCAATCCTCCCAAAATCAGTGAAACAACAAAACCAAACTCAGCAAAATTACCCAAAAAACTTCCAGCCTGCAAATATGCTACAGACCTATTGTACGACCTACTGACGTCAACCGCACGGCTGTTGATGTCACACCGTACGGTCTGCAACTTCTTCCCGACAACTTCGCATGTGCGACCTACCTGTACGACTCGCACGTGCGACCTTCTACTCAGCTATACGATCTACATGGTCGCTACTCTC
>SNQJ01S0032735.1:90672-102119 GCA_010110895.2 Picea sitchensis
TTTATTATATCTCCGCTCTCATTTCGTGCCGAAAATAATCCGGATTAGATTGCCACGCTCCAATAGACTTAAGGAGATGCATGTGGATATGTAAGAGCTCCAGTTAGGCATGAAAGTACTTCTTGTTATGTTCAAAGAAGGATAGCAGAGAGAAAGTAGATCTGGATCTAAGCACAATGTTCCATTTTTTATGTTGAATGCGCTTTGTGCAGGCTTCGACCCTCTCTAGTAAATGTATCTGAATATTGTTGAAGTTAATAAAGAGAAAACATTTTTGTCTCTACATTTCATAAGTTATGATCTGAATGTGTATGTTCTATATTATCCTATGCAGTACTCTTATGGTAGTTATGAATGAATGCATGGTTATATGATGAATGTTTCAGGTACGTTCTATTCTTTCGCACCCTGCACAAAACCTATGGTCTCTATAATTCTATTGGCGTCTCAAGTGAGACCTTCTTCGGTCCTTGAAGATTGAATATGCCATCGCCTATGGCGTATTTGTTGGTCAAGCTTATTGAACCCTAGATCTAATTCAACCCCAAACAGATAGCCAACAACTTCATCAAGTAATATGGAATGTTGACGAACCTCTAATGCCTCAAATGTTCCAAGAGTTTAAAATGGTAGGCCAACAAAATATTGTACCTACTATCACAGATAATATACCTCATGATATGCAGAGCTACTTGGTCCCATGGATTTCGCAGCGTTTCTCTTTTACTTTTTTTCCTGTGTCTATAAGAAATTCACCAATATGCAGGAAAGTTTGTTTGGCATTGGGGGCATCTATTTTACTCTTAAACTATTTTTCCCCTGCTATGGAGAGACTTTTACACTAGATCTTTTGAGTCATTCCCTATTCGCCTTTACATGTTATCCTTCAAACCTCCAAGGAACACATACCTACTCATCTGTAAAAGTGTGCATCTTCAAATCCCACAACTAATAATCATTCATGCTCTAACTACCGTAGCATTTCTATGCAGTTGATGAATAATCTCCATAGCAATGGCATCACTATAACCGTTGAGTTTGTCAAAGAAAACCAACCATCCTGCTTGCTAGAAATTATGTTGCAGTTGATCAAATTAAATCTGTCTATAGGCTCTTGTCTATTCAGTGCTCCTCCCAATGCTCCTCCCATGGTTGTTGGTGAACTTCTGCAACTGGTTGTAGCTTCTACAATAATTTGGAACTTGCACACCCTATTGTTAGTTCTTGATACCTTCACCATTGCTACTAGATAACATACATCATGATATGCAGAGCTACTTGATCCCATGGATTTGGCGACATTTCTCTTTTTACTCCTTTGCCTGTGTCTAGAACAAATTCACCAATATGTAGGATAGCTTGTTTGGCATCATGGGCATCTGTTTTACTCTTGAACCACTTTTCTCTTGTTGTGGAGAGACTTGTTACCTCTGCAATTGTTTCTTCTATAACTTCAGCTAACAAACCTCAGACTTCACACTAGATCTTTTGAGTCATTCACTATTCACCTTTACATGTTATCCTTCAAACCTCCAAGGAACACATACCTACTCATATGTAAAAGTGTGCATCTTCAAATCCCACAACTAATAATCATTCATGCCTTCACATTATTCGATGAAGATACATTATCATAGGCAACACGTAGGCAACCTTGTTCTCGATGTACATTATCATTACCATAGTCTCTCCCTAGTATGCACTGTCAAGACCGACATGATCTAACATGCTCCTCACACAACCAGCATTTTGTTCTTCCACTGAAACACTTCATTCTATTAAATAGGAAGTCTTCCTTTATCAACCACACAATCCTAGGCTTGTTTACAAGAATTCAACAAACACTTTCAACATAAACTCCCCATCTTCTCCATACAAAACCTTCATATAATTCTAGTTTTCTTTTCAACAACCAAATACTTGAATTCCTTCAACTTGCTTAAAAACCTTGAACTTGTAATTCAAACAGTTCACAAAAATATTTACATTCAAGATTTAATAAGTGTGATTACTCAGAACATGGAAACCGCCAAAAGCTCAACCTATTCAACATTAGCTTTTGCATTGCTCTACAAGTAGTTGGCCCCAATGCCTTTCACCTCTATATACAAACCCACCACTTTAGCATTCATGATGTTATTGTGCAAAGTTTGATTCCTTGCGCACAAGATATATGTTGGAGTATTATGGTACTAAGTTACATGAGAAATATGCTAATGAATAAGGAAATTGTTCTATTTTAACTATGTTGATAATTAGAGAATAATTGAAGAGAAAATGACTTAATAAGTGGGATATTACTTAAAATACATAATTAAAGAATTTAACTGCTTTATCCTTTCATCCATAAGTGAATGCTAACAATCAAGAATGATGAAAAAATAAACCAAAGAACAAATCTATAAAAGAACACGAGGTATGAGTGATGAATGGCATAGATAGTTAGAAACCCTAAAATAATAATAACTCCAATGCTACATTTCTACTCTAGCTCTCATTGTGCTCTCCAAATGAGCCAAGGAGCTCTATAAAATATAAAATGGCTCGATGTTACAATATTTTACGAGTGTTGTTGGGAGCTGTGTTCATAATAAGAAATGATGACGATAAGTTGCATAAACTTAAGTCCAGGAAAAGTATTTCATCACGATATGTATCTAAACTTTTCCACATAAATCAGTAAATCAAATTTCAAAATATTTGTCTTTCAGCCTTTTTTGGAATGGATAAAATTCAGGCTTAACCCTGTGTATAAATCATACGACCATGTGTTAGGTAGTCAGGAGCAATTATATCAACAAACAAAATGTTAGTTCAATTAGAGACCACTCAAGCAAGAAGCATAGATGTGAGTATACTTGAGAAGATACCATTCACACATTTTGCAGAGATTGTTTCATTCGATGTTTTTCATTGGAATATGATAAAAATGTGTTAAACAAAAATGCAAACCAACGGGCCACTTCGAACTGGCTGTTGCTGCACAATTATTCAAATAAAACATCTTTTGCAGAGCATATTAACAATTAAAACGCCTCCAGGCAAGTTTTTTGAAGTAAGAAACAAGTAGATCTTTAAAAACCTAACGCAGGAATTTCTGAAAAAGCTTGAGAAAATAAATTGCTTTTAGAAAGTAGAGAAAACTCAATTAATTCAGTGAAAGTTGAATGAATGTAGTAGAAACTTTTTTAAAATGTGGTCCTGAACCACTTTAAAACTTATCTGCCTGTGCCAAGTGACCCAAAGTCAAATAAAGTGTTCAGTTGGGTATTCCTGCTCATAGCCGTTGTAATCATAGTACAATCTTTCCCCTCTAGCAATATCCTTTATCGCAACAAGGAGAACCCTGGACTCACCATCGACATTGTATCTCACGCACTTCAAGTTCTCCTTCTTTTTCCCTTTCCTGTATTCAATATGGTCATCAATGTAAGGATAGAAGAAAAACATCATATTCGGATGGAAGATGAGAAGTCTAAAACCTGTGTGTTCCAAAATCTAGGAAATGCCAACACATTAAAAGTTGACTCACATTCCTTGTACTCAGCTGAAAATCAAAGATTCAAAGTTTCATAAATCAAATACAGAACTTAGAAGGAACATGTATTTAATATTCCATGAAATAACTGATCACTTACGCTGTGTGGTTGTTTATCCCATTGATAAAACGTGCTATGTTTCCACATTTATCAGGACAAATGACAAGATCCTTGGACGAGATTCCCGTGGAAAGCAAAGTCATCATACAGTCCCCGTCATCATTTTCTCTCTTACACAAATAATCAACATCCCCTGTATACTCTGTGATAATGGTGAAGTCCTTTATATTGTTATCTGCCTCCACTGTGAAACTGCATCAAACAAAATCTAGCTTCTAAGTTCTCAGATAAGTTATGTCATAAGATCATAGATGTAACATAACATGAATTTAGACTAACACAGAAAGGGAAGGAAATCTTCCATACCCCTCACGAGGGTCATAGACAACAGACAATGGAGGCCATTCTCCCCTTCTACACATTGCTTTACAGAGTTCAAGGGCAGTCTTATCTTCCTTTGACATCACCTGTATACAAAATTTAGAGAATGAATTAGCAGCTCTACAGCTAAAAGTAACTTTACATGTTATTTAATATGAGGGTGGACAAATTGGTTTGTACAATCTGTGTGAAACCATTTGCGAGATGGCCCTGGAATCTCTTTTGACCTATGCTTATTATCCTTGATTAACTGGATTCAGTGTAAAATATATATGTTTAAGGCAAACTATGAGTGTTTGATGTTCCTAACACCAACTAGAATAAAGAGATTGGATTTTCGAAGGATACTCTACCTGGATCCCACCCTTTTCCTTCATAGCCCTGTTAGCCGATCTTGGAGCCATGCCAGGCCTATAGGTCAATTCATCACTAAACTCTACTCCAACAGATGTGAGTGCTGTAGCAAGAGATCGCATCTGCTCCAATCTTTTAGCTGGATCTTGGGTTGGTACAAAAGGCAGCAACCTTCTCTTCTTCTTAGTGAGAATCAAGCGTGCAGTACGTCTCCTCGGTTTCCTTAACTCTGAACTGACAAGAAAAATATGTTAGAAAAAGGAACAATGGTATTTTAAGCTTATCAGGAAGAAAAATTCAGTCATAGGAAGATAAAAATTCATTTCGAATAGTACATTTTCTAGGCTGGAAAAAAATATATCAAAGGGAATCACAAGAAGCCATGCTCCTTGGGTATCGAAACCCTGATTAAATCTCATCCTAAAGCTGGATTGAATAAAACCCTTGATTAAGATCTTTCCTGACAAACCTAAGAGTGAATGTAGAATGTGCAATGTATATGACACCAAAATGAACCCAAATGAGCCTTACCCTTGCATGAGATATCAGTGTCGCAAGTTTTTTTAATGTGAAAAAAGTCAATGATTTTAGTCTGCACCAAAGGAAATTCTGCACATTGATATGGAACTAATATTCAGTCGCACTCCCATGGTAAATTTCCCAACCAAAAACAATCCAAATGGATATGAAAAGACTACCATTTCAAACCTTTTACTTTATCCTTGTGGGAACAATTGTCACAAAACCACTCCCTGGAAGGCACTTTGACAACAATGGGGCAAAGGCAATACATGTGATAGCCTTTGTCACACTTATCACAAAATAGAATTGTGTCTTCTCCATTGTCCTTCCCACATTGCTCACAAAGAGTAACCCTGTAATGCAAATTTCTGCTAGTAGCACCTCTCTTGGATTTATTCTTTGGTTTCTCCAATGTCTCTGCACTCCTTGTGCGTTTCCTGAGCCTGCTCTTCCATCCGATTGTTTCTGCTGCATTTTTTCTGCGCTTACTATTAGTGTCTTCACTCCCCATTGAAGGATCCAAACAGAGACTCTAAACTGTAGAGTTAAAACCCTGGTCACCCTTAGACCTGATTCAAAATACATCAGATTCTTTCAGTTTTTCCAATCTATTGCGAAAGCTAAAGGAGAGAATTGACAAACAACTGGTTTTGGCTCTGGAAGCCACCGAAAAAATCGTTCATTCACTCGGAATCTTTCGAAAGTGCAACAGCACTGAGACCCACTTATTAAAAATAGAACCAAGTGGCAGTGAAATGATCACTCAAAAGGCACAGAAAATCAATGAAAATATTTTAAAAACTTCACTTTTACTCTACTGTTTAATCTAAGTAACTCAGATTGATTGATGTTTACCTGTTTCTTCGCTGATCTTCTATAAACTGAAGCAATAAATATGCTTTTGGCCGCCTTCTCGTTCAATTTAAATGAAAAATATTCAGCTGTCTTTGTGCTTCTTTCACTGTAAAAGAAGGGAGTCCAACGGACAAATTAATAATTTGTAAAACATTAAAAAATAAACTCACTGGTGTGTGGACAGTGGGAGTCTTCCTCTGTATTTTCCGCCACCTCCTCCTTCTTTGGTGGGAAGACGTAACTAACTTCAATTTTGTTTTTTGATCCACCTCCTTACTGAGTACGCGTTGCCACTATAAACCTCGCAAAAAAGCATGTACATCTCTCTGACATTGTATGTTATGCTACTTACTGAGTACTACAAACCTCGCAAAAATGCGAGTACGTCTCTCTGACATTGTATGTTATGCTAAGTCTATGATGGTTTTTGATGGAGACCATAGTGGCTTATTTATATCAGAGAATGCATGAATCAGAAAACAATTAAGTCACTTTAGTAATTAAATTAATAATTGTCGGTTATTTTTTCACCCAAACTCTTGAGTAAAATCTTTCTAATATTATCGACTCTCGTTGGGTATATTTATGGATCTATAATGGATTTTTATTATCAACTCTCGATATAAATGTGATATATTATTTTTTTTCCCATAACCCTCCCTAAAAATTATTGATATTTTCCTATTATTACGGGCAAATGGTCAACCATGAGTACGGAACCTAATTTCAAGATGATATATTTATTTTTTTATTTTGATATGGATGGAGGGTAATTAATGTGCTTTTATTATAGAGTCTTGATCTATTTGGGTTTATTTATGTATCTACGATTAATTAATAGATTTTTATTATCAAACCCCCAAATCAATATGATATATTATTTTTTTTTAAATAAACTTTCTTAGAAAATCTTTTCAATATTTTGCTATGATTTATGGATTGAAATCAAATCTGGATTCTGGAACTTAATTAGAAGATGATCAAAAGTTGTATGTGTATATATTTATTTATTTTGATATGGATGGAGGATAATTAATGGACTTTTATTWTATATATTAGTTGTGCTTATTCAAATGGTTGGGTGGAGAAAGTTTCTTGTCCCACAAATAAGGAGACCTCAGACACCAATTTRGTGTCTTGGGCGTGACCTTAAAAATAATTATTAATTAATGATTTTTTATTACCAAGTCTTGAAATTAATGTGAAATATTATTTTTAGTTGTGATATATTATTACCAAGTYTATGGATATTTTCCTATTATTARGGGTAAATGGTCMACTGAGCCTAATTTCAAGATGCTCTATATATTTATTTATTTTGATATGGATGGAGGGTAATTAATGGACTTTTATTATAGAGTCTTCATCTAATTGGATATATTTATGGATTTATGATTAATTAATGGATTTTTATTATCAAATCTCCAAATCAATGTGATATATTATTTTTTTTCAACTAAACTCTCCTAGAAAAACCTTTCAATATTATGATATGATTTATGGATTGAAATCAAACCTCGATTGTGGAACTTAATTCCAAGATGATCAAAAGTTATATGTGTATATATTTATTTATTTTGATATAGATGGAGGATAATTAATGGATTTTTATTATGTATATTAGTTGTGCTTCATCCTAAAAGGCCACAAGTTCAAATCCAGAGGGGAGTAGGGTATGTATACCTCTGTAGACTTTACTTGGGCGGAGGGGGGTCTTGGGGGTCTCATACACCAATTTGGTGTCTGCCTTGGTCGTGACCTTAAAAATATATTATTATTATTATTATTATTATTATTATAGAGTCTCCATCTGGTTGGGTATATTTATGAATCTATGATTAATTAATGGATTTCTATTATCAAGTCTGGAGATTAATGTGATATATTATTTTTAGTTATAGTTTAAATATTTTAGAAATTGTCTCTTTTCTAATTGTTAAAGAGGAGGNGTTGGGTATATTTATGAATCTATGATTAATTAATGGATTTCTATTATCAAGTCTGGAGATTAATGTGATATATTATTTTTAGTTATAGTTTAAATATTTTAGAAATTGTCTCTTTTCTAATTGTTAAAGAGGAGGGAAATGGGTAAGGATTATCTTGGATTGTTGGAATTGCAAATATCAAAAGTTAACATTACATAATCCAGTTGCACTTGAGGTATTTGAGAGTGGTCAATCCATTTGTGCATTAAAAATTGCAATTTTATCAATCTAAAATTGAAATTTTGACAAAGCTTACCAAGCCAAATTCTAGTGATGGTAAATCAAAAAAGGTCAAAATGGCAAAACGTTTAGCCTTTCTTCTTATTTTTAATTGGGTATATTTGTGGATCTCCATAACCTAATTGTTTGACGTCTTTTTTCCCTCACTCATGGATACTTTATGAATCTCCATTACTTTTTATGGATCTACATTGCTTCTAGTGGTTGTCTTTAAGCATAGTCTAAATGTTTGACTTTTTGGCATTTTTACGGGCATTTTTTCCAATGAATTTTGCCCAAAATCGAGCCAAAAATTGTTGGAACTCCGTATTTGAGTGATTGAGTGTGTATAATTTGAGTGCCCCTATGATTTTTCAGGGTGTTGAATTGATCCAGGGGATCAAATTTTGCTCAAAATTCAAAGTGCTCGGAATCGCTTCAAATCGAACGGGAGCGTAGGCCTCGTCGTCACGAACCCAACACAACTCGTTTGGGTTCAAATGGACATCGGATGAGAGAGATATTGCGTTCTGTTCAAAACGACAAACATGCAAAAAAAATGTGTTGACTGTACAGTTCGTACGGATGCTGACGTGGCAGACCGTACGACACGTGGCAGATCCGTTGGTTGGCAGGATTGTCGACGAGTTGGCATATGACACGTGTCATTGATGGCAAATGAAATGCTAACATGTGGCCCACTCAGTGGCCACCACGTGTCACCCTGGCGTTGGCTTAAAATTTATGTTGTTGGTCGGATTTGACCCCACGACCTCTGGGCAGGGGTAAAGCCTTGGGAAGGGTTGCCCAACCGGTGCGCCACCATATGTTTCTTATTATATATAAGGCAATAAATTTATTTGAATTTGCATTGTTTTGCAATGGGGCGTGGTCCGGGCCGAGGCTTAGCCCCGGCCCCCGGTCATATACATTGCAATGTAACCACCGACGTGGCGCGCCCTCCGACCATTTATCATATAGCCCCTTTTCGTATGAGCCCCAGTCTTATGTGTATACGATGTGACCACGGGCGTGCCTTTCTGACCGTTTAAACCTTTGGCCCTTTATATATATGCGCGCGGTCATATGGTGGACCATGTGCCCTCGGCCTTGGCGGTTAGGGGCTAAGGCGCGTAACCATCCTACAGTTCACATCGGTTGTCTGGTTGCGCCCGGTGCTGGGCTTTTACACATATATGCGCATGGGAGCTAGGTTGAAGAAGCAAGGGTGCATTTTGGCGATCCAAAGACAGCAAGTTTGAAGGGGGACTTCCAGGAAGCCTATCTTCTTCAATTTTTGGCCAAACGAGGTGCCGAAAAAGCCCAGATAGGGGTTTTTGGACGTTCTAAAGCCATTGGAGCCATCTATTTGGAATTTTGAGCATTGTAAAGCACATATTTTAGCACTTTGAGCAAATAATACAAAAGATCCATTGGAAGCTGAACTAGGAAATGTAGCCCAAGAGAGGGGTGAACTCCTTTATCATTTGTTGTGTTATGTGTTTTCTGTTCACTGTTATTTGTTGTTGTTTATATGCATCTTAAATGTGTAATTGCTATAAAAGTTGTGTTTGCAAAATTGATCCATTTGCATTTGAACACATGAATTAAAACTTGCAAATATTTTCAAGAATACAAGTCTTCATCATTTTTAGATCATGAATCCATTTATGCATTCAAAAATGCAATTTAAACAACAGAAAATGGTGATTTTACCAAGATTTGTTTCATCGGATTTCGGTGAAAAAGTTCAAAAGGTCGAATGTTTAGACAACATCGTTGTCTTAATAGCCTCTTTGTCTCTTATATTTGTTGTCTCTATAATATATTTTTAAATAAAAGCATCATAATGACCAATTGTGAAAACCTACATACTCAAATAAAAACTTATCAACATAACTTTAGAAAGCAAGAACGTAGTAATCCATTTTATGCATTCAAAATGCAATTTAAACAATGTAAAATGGCAGGATTTTACCAAGATTTGTTTCCCATCGGATTCCGGTGAAAAAGTTCGAAAGGTCGAATGTTTAGACAACATCGTTGTCTTAATAGCCTCTTTGTCTCTTATATTTGTTGTCTCTATAATATATTTTTAAATAAAAGCATCATAATGACCAATTGTGAAAACCTACATACTCAAATAAAACTTATCAACATAACTTTTAGAAAGCAAGAACGTAGTAATATTCTTTTATTCAAAGAACTTTCAACATATCAACACAACCCTAAGAGGCACTTGATAATGTTCTTTTATCCAAAGAAACTCTCACTACATAAGTCATACACTTATAGTTGTTTGTTGTATGTTTATTCATATATGCTTTATGAATCTCCATTACTCATCGTTGTCTTTTCACTTAAGTATACTTTATGAATTTCCATTACTCATAGGTGTTTTTCATTCAGGTATACTTTATGAATCTACATTACTTGTAGTCATCTTTCCACTCTAATATACTTTATGGATCTCCTTGTAATTGTTGTCTTTATAAGATCTCTATCACTTCTAGTTATTGTCTTTATAATATATTCTCAAATATAAACTTATCGACACAAACTTAAGAGGAAAGCACCTAATAATGTTCGTTTATTCGACAAAGCCTTTAGCGTATCAACACAACCCTAATAGGCATCTAGTAATGCTATTTTATCTAAATGAGCCTTAGGAGGCATTGGTGGGCCTTGGAATAACAACAAGAATGTTACCCTTCCTCAACTTGCGACTTTAATTATCAACCCAGGGTTCGTACAAAATTTCAAGGTATTGTGCACTATATATACATAATACACCTATCTTCCTCCTTATGCACCTATCGACTAGTTGGGGCTTATGATATCCCAGGTATCACTCTGAGTACTTTAACAAGGGGAAAAACTATTAAGCAAGAAAACAATCTATGATTAAAAATTGATCTAAGTCTTTGGATGCCAAGAATGTTGTAAATTAATGACCAACTATCTAAGAATGCACATTACTCAAATAAAACTATTGTTAAAATCATTGCATAAAAAAAGTTGAAAGAAATTGAACTATAGACAAAGTACTTTTACTGAATTGAAACTAAGCT
This sequence comes from Picea sitchensis, assembly GCA_010110895.2. Taxonomy (NCBI): domain Eukaryota; kingdom Viridiplantae; phylum Streptophyta; class Pinopsida; order Pinales; family Pinaceae; genus Picea; species Picea sitchensis. The sequence continues at coordinate 101,662 of SNQJ01S0032735.1, forward strand.
ACTGCAGAAAGATTCAAATTCTAAGTAAGTTTTTAACCCCTCATAAAGCACCATAGCGTGATACCATCATTGTGACACCTAGAGGGCATCAATTATTGAGTGAAAAAATGCAATGAAATATGAATATGTGTTGTTATATAGGAGCTATAAGAGTCTTATAGGGATTGTAACAGTGCTACAAGAAATATCAAAAAGATGTACACAGTTTATTATTTTTCCCTAAAATCGATGCAACAATGGAATGAAGTCCTAGTGCTAAAAAAACAATAGAAAAAAACTTCTACATAATTGTAACTACTCCACACGAAACAAGATTGAATTGCATTAATCAAAATATTTATATGTTAACATGCTAATTACTTCATAACAACAAAGGACTTATCTAAGAATGGAAAGACATGAAATTAAAAGGTACAAAAAGGTCCTTGAGCCCTCTTGAGCGGGCCCTACCCAAGCAA
>SNQJ01S0032736.1:0-33916 GCA_010110895.2 Picea sitchensis
AGACATGAAATATGGTACACACATATTATATTATCAAGGAAAAAACAAGCTAAATCCAATTTGGACATTTGAAAAAAAAATTACAAGTTAAATGAGTACATCAATAAAAAATACTATACTAACCTTGCAAGTTCAAAATCCGAGCTATGTAGATCGAGAATTAGATTTGTTCAACCAGTGGGTGACGGAAAAAATAAACAACTCAAACAAAAGCTAAGAACAGTGTCGCAACTATAACAATTGTGTCGCAAAGTCTCTTAAAGTCACATATATATAGATAAAATAGTCAACTAGCCGTTAACACTGACCAATGAGATAGGTAAACTTTTCGTCGCTATTGCCATGAAAGATTGTCGCTATAGCGACGAAAATCCCGACTAGGTTAAATTAATATTTTCGTCGATATTGTGACGAACTTTCGTGGCAATATCCACACAAATCTCGCCCTATTTAAAAAAATGATGAAACTAGTGGAAACGTGGAAAATTTTCGTGGAATAATCCACCCATATGTAGTAGTGTGAGACATATGGAGGACTCCAGCAACATAGACCCAATGATGAAACCATGAGATGCAAGAGGCATCCATGAAACTCTCTATAGGGACTGGAAGAGTAACCAATCGGTAGAGAAGACTCTGTAACGAGCTCAGCTTCCTAAGGCCATGCTAATCCCAAAATGATGATGATGAATGGACTTAAATAATTTTGTGTTCTATTCAAAGGTGACACTACTATTTCTAATACAAGATAATGCTCCCTTCCCGCCTGTCTTTTTGTTTTTTTGTTTTTTCATAACAAATGAATGCTATGATATAGAGGAGGGAACGAGTGTCGCAAGTAAGAAAAACTATTTCAAACAGTGGAACATACCTATGATTAATGCAAGGATATGCATGTGGGAGATGGACACTCGAGGGAATGTTCCCTCCTAGGTATAGGGTGTTAAATTGTGAAGGATATGAACAAGGCGCTGCTTGGTTGAGGATGAAAAAACTGCTGAGGAAAACGATTTATAACACAAAGTGAGAACCAGCTATAGGTTCAATACTGCAAGCAAGGGCATGAGATGCAATCACAACTTACCGCCAAAAAATGTCCCTTTTTATGAATTTTAGTCTACTTGGTGTGAAAAACGAATAAACTTGTGCCAAATAGATGTCCTTTCAAATCCAATTTACGAGTGTGAAAGGGACAAGTTCACTCGAAAATCTTTTCACGAGTTGGAAAAGAGATTAAATTAAACTCGGTTGGGAGCCCTCAGGGTATAAGTCAACATGATTATGAGTGAGAAATGAGGCTCAACATAAATTCATGTACTAGCTATGAGGGACTCCCGGTCCTATGGAAAAAATCTCTGCATGGGCACCAAATGCAGTAGGGGATCTAATTAGGGCACCCATGTTTGGTAAGTTTCTACCACTTGATAACGACACTACTTATAGAAGATGGAAGGTTCTGTGTCACAACAAATGGGTTCGTACCTAAGGCATAAAAAATGATAGTTGTAGGACAATGCGAAAATGCATGATGGAATGGATATCTTATCCTATATGTTGGGTAGTGAAAATACTTGTCTGAGATGACAAATGACCAACATAACATCGAAATCCATAAGAATCCCTGGTGAAAACTACAAAAACCAACTCAATCCACCTTTTTATTAGTCCATTAGGCGAAAAAATGGCTCAAAACTATAGAAAGTGGGTAAAAATTGTTTATAAATAGTAACAAAACCAAAAATTACGATACCATTTTGATTTTTACCCAAATAATGCAAATTGGACCAAAATACCTCCGAGATTCAAATTGTGATTGCGGGAGTGTCAGGCAATGAAATTAGAAACCGTTTGGACCATGTAATTCTTCTTCCCTTCCTCTTAATTTCTAGTGGCTTAAATTTTTAAATTAGGTTCTAAATTTTGAGTAATTTAGGGCATAAATTATGAAATTCGATGTACGTGGGCTGTATCTTATCGGGTCGCGTATATGATGGGTTATACACGCCTGTGAAAACTACATGGCGCATATACCTAACCCTATACGTAACTGTAAGTGAAGCAGTTCGCGTACAGGCACACAAACAATGAATTCTAATGTTGCTAACTCAAATTTTGATTTGTCCTTGGTAGGATGGTTCTTGAATGGAGAGAAAGAGAGAACGAGGAGGTCAATGTTGCTGTGGATCGAGATCCGGGGGCCCAAATGGCCTTGAAAAGATGTGGTTTATATAAATTTTGGGCACTCAAAGAAATGAGGGCCCAAGTGAGGTTGCTTGAGATGCTTGTGAGTTACTGAGACCCTAAGAGTGAAAGCTTCAATCTCGATGGGAAACCATTGAGAATTGAAGTAGAGGATATCTAATTTTTGACTGGACTATCACACCGGGGTGAGGTTGTAGACCTCAAGTCACGGGGAGCAGGGAGCGGAATAAAAATAGAGGAGTACATAGATGCCCACTGTGTAGCAGGGACTCCTAAGGTCGGGAGTCAACTCCCCATTTGAGCGATAAATAATCTTAGCCTCAAGATTATTGTCCTCGTATTTACCAGGATCATAGGTTCGGCTTCGTTTCACCAAGCATCGAGGCTGCTCGTGTTCTATGTAGTACAATGTATGAGACCCACAGTATATGACTGGTGTACCTCACTATTTGAAAACTTGAAGAGCCAGTTGATAGAGTGAAAACAGGGGAGTAAGAGGATTTTTGGGTTTTCCTCTATCTTATGCAGTTTTTCCTTCGAGCGGGTTCGAGGTTTGGGACCTAGAGTCGAGATTCTTCCTAGAGGACCTTGCGATCCAGCCATGGCAAGGTGGATCGAGGTAATGAGATGACAGGGGGTATGTAGGGTGCCCACACCCTACAATGAGGATTTTTTCTACTGGTGGAAGCGACAGGTCATCGCCCTAGATGACTATCCCTATGTAGGGATCAACTTCAGAGGGGATCTAGACATGCCACTCCCACTAGGGACCAGCTATGGTGACATACGTATGTCAAATGTTTTTAAATATTTCATGTTTTTTGTATTTTTGTATACTGAAACAAAAAATATTGTTGGATGATGCTTAAGTACTAACTAGACATTTGTGTAACGTAGATGTGGGTAAGTGATGGCCGGAAGGGTTTCCTTGACATCGACGAAGGAACCGAGGAGACGAGGTGGCGGGAGGAGAAGCTGAGAGAGTCCTAAAAAATGTACAGGGAAACCTGTCTCGTTTGACTCATAGGATTCCCATGGTTCAGGTAGAGGATCTTCCTAAAGCCATGCAACGCCATGTGGTTGGTGTGCTCAGGGCTTGGGCACGAATCTTTCAATGTCTCACAAATGTCGTAGTTTGTTACCATGACACACATCTGGTTCCATAGGTGTAGATGTCATGGATATTGTAGTACCGGCTTTATATGTATTTAGGGTATAAGCCCCAATTTTGTACTATAAACACCATATTTTTTGAAATATATATAAAACATAGATTTTTGGCTTTACTTATATTTTACAATGTGTACATTGATGAGATGATTTTCTTTGCTTTAGTTATGTGACAAATGCCAATCTAAAATGAAATTAGCATAAGCATCAGATACATGATTAGAACTCCTAGGAATGTGATAATAAGTAATAAAATCAAACTGTCGTTCTAAAAGACGTACCCGTAGTAATCGTTGGAGTAAAGTAGGATCACACACGCGGTAACTGCCGCTCAATTGACATACTACTAACTGGGAATACAGACGAACCTCTAACAAGGGAATACCATGTGAGATGGCATTGTGCAAAATTTCTATAACGATGCTATATTCGGCCACATTATTCGTGGATGGCCCTAGGCATACGCCACCTGAAGACACCAGTAGACCCTCGGGTAAGTAAACCACCCAAGTGACGGAAGCCAAGTTCTGTGTATGACGACTGGCTCTGTCTGCGAATCCTAGGTATATTGAAGACTCCGTTGACATCTGCCAACCAAGGGAAAACTCGATAAGAAACCTAAAGACAAAAAGAAAGGGAAAATATATATACACCAAATTACATTAGTATACAAAGAGTTTTTCCCGAGCTTGGGGCTCAAGAGTAATATATTTTCAAGTAGAGCCCATTCTTGGGGTCGACCAACATATTCCCTTCATAATATTCCAACTCATAGGCTCTTTTTTCTAAGACATGTCGCACGATATAAGGACCATGCCACATGGGTTTAAACTTGCCTGCCCCCAGTGGTTCTTTGGCTTGACCATACAAGAGGACCAAGTCACCCTCAACATACAATCGAGGATAGAAAGAATTATCATACTGGACCTTGACATGTCTTTTTCTGTCTCGATATCCGTAGAGGCATCTCAACGCTGCTCGTCGAGACTCTCTAGGTGTACGAGGCGTCGCTCGAGATTGGAAGTGTCAGGTAGGAGCACGAATGCCAACTTAAGAGAAGGGATTTCACATTCAATAGGTAATATCGACTCCACACTTTGTACTAACTGGAAAGGGGAAAAACCGGTGGTAGTCTTGACCGAGGTTCGGTATGCCAAGAGTGAGGGATATAACATAATGTGCCAATCGAACTTGCTCTGGCTAACAGTTTTTTGCAAAATGGTCTTGAGAGAATTTTTGATGGCCTCTCCTTGTCCATTTTCCTCGGGGTAATAAGTTGAATAATGACCATGTATAAACCCCAACTTAGATGCTATATCTTTCATCATTTTGTTCTGAAAGTGACTGCCATGATTAGTGACAATCTCACTCGAGATACCGAACTGGGCGATAATTTGATTGAATACAAAGAAGGTGATAGTCTTCCCATCGGATTTAGCAGTAGGCATGGCCTCGAACCACTTGGTAAAGTAGTCGATGGCCACGATAATGTGCAGATGCCCCCCAACTGAAGTTGGGTTGCAATCCATGAAGTCCATCCCCCACTTGGTGAAAAGACCGATGGTAATTACTGGGTGAAGAGGGGCTGGATGCGAGTGAATTTTCCGAGTGAACACTTGGCAGGGGTGACACTTCTTAACCTCTTTAATACAATCTTGAAAGATAGTAGGTCAGAAATAATTGGCTTGCAAATTTTTTTGGGCTATATAAAGCCCGAATAGATGACTACCACAAGCCCCACTGTGGCAATCGTTCAGGATTGAATCGGCTTCTCCATGAGTTAAATAATGACACAAGATATTGTCTATTCCTCGGCGATACAAAGTGTCACCGACGATAGTATAATTCTTAGCTTGGTACCTTACATGCCGTTGGTCATCTCGTAAGATGTTGGGCCCATGATATGATCGATTTTATGACGTTAATTAGATCCTTTTTGTTGAATGTGTATATGCGTTTTCATGTTTTGAAGAAGTTTTTGAAGATATTTTGTGTCAAATCACTATGATCCACACCAGGTATGCATAACTCATGTTTTATGATGATCTTGAGTGTAATTCAATATGTTTTTATGTTTAGAGGAATCTAATTCACATTTTTGGTGTCACAGGGAAAAATCACAGCTTGTTTTTGCTTCTGACACTCAGTCTAGTACTCCATCCGACACTCAGTCCGATACTCCATTCGATACTCCGTCCTTCACAAAAATGATGAGAGATTTGGTGGTTATGGTATTGGTGGCCAGTGATGGGTGAATCAGAGACATGGGTTTTGCTCGTGCTCATGGCCTCTAGCTACTGAACTCTTGACAACTCGATTTGGGTTGTTATGTTGGGCGATTATAGGCTCGCCTCATTTTGGAAGTTAGGGCATATTAAATGCAATTTACTATTTTTAGAAGAGGATCAACCCTCTAGTGGTCGACCTCTCAGCTTGTAAAAATCATAAATACCACCTCAGTGGTCAGACAATTGTTAATAAGTTAAGTAGTAGAGTGTTAAAGAGACAAAGACAATTTAGCTCTGTTTTTCCTATTTTTCATTTTTCCATAATTGTGTAAAGACTGTGTTTTTAGTTTTAATGGTGAAATCACTTTATTGAATTTCGTGGTGTGCCTTTGAAGAGTAACCACGACTTGCTGGGGGGCCCATCAATAGTCTGGGTAACTATCCTACGAGTTTGTTTGTGAATTAGATAGCATAGATGTCTTTTTATTTCTTTTCCTGTATATGAATTGCCATTTTTGCTTTCTCACTATATAAATTGCTGTTATAGCTTAATTGTTTTAGTTTCCTTTTGCAGGTTGTTATGAAGAATCTTGTTAATATGCAATGACTTTCTAGTTAGTAGAAGCAAGCTTGCAAGCTTAGACACTAACCCCATGTGTGAATAGATAGTATATTAGACTTTCTTTATGCTGAAACAAAGTTTAAAATAAACTTTAAAACAGAGTTTTAGAACAGACTTTTAATTCATTCTTTCTTTGACAGAGCTTCGATGGATGGATAGTATTAGTTCTAGTTTTCATTTTTAGATTGCTTATTCAATTACTATTTTGTTTTTGCTTATCTAGTTGTTAATTAATTTGCTCATTTGTTTACTTGTCATATGCTAGAATAATGTTTAATTTCTGTTTATGAATATTTTCTCTTTTTGCAAATTGAATTGTCAAATAGAACTAGTTTAGCTTCCTTCATGCGATTTCTTTCTTAGATCTAGGTTGCAATTTCAATTTGTAGTTAATGATTGAATTTAGTATAGTATGAGTTTGCTTACGTAGTATATAGTGCAATTGAATTTCATATCATAATCTCTTTATAACTGTTGATGATTAATGCATGAGTAATAATCACATGGATATGCAAGGTAATTGATGTTGTTTTCATAATGGCTAAGTTCTCATTGGATTGCCTAATTCACACTTTTCACTTTTCTATTGAAGTCAATATCGAGTTTATCCCTCTTGATTTATCTTTCATTGTTAAGCGCCATCATGATATTATAGGACACCAGAGACATTCACACAACCATCAACACTATATTTGAGTTTTCATAGACTAGAAGATAGTTTTCTTGCTTTCATAGATTAGGAGATAGTTTCCTTGCTTTTGTAAGATAAATAGTCTTTTGCTTTGGTAGGTTAAAGGATAGTTTGCTTATCATAGGTTAAAGATTAGTTGTTAATTGTGTTTATTATCATAATGCTTTCAATTTAGTAGATTTCCTTTTGTAAATTATAAATAGTTGTGAAATTTAAATTAAGAATAGAGTTCACTTGTCTCTTAGCTTAGTTAGTTGCTTATTGAGTAATCTTAATTAGTTTATTTGCTGTAGAAGTTATCCTAGGTTAGTTTGTTGTTTAATTTCTTTGATAGGTTAGTTTCTTACTTGTCTATTCTTTATTTGATAGTGTAGTTGCTTGTTTATTTGCTTTCTTTCACATGATAGTTGCTTATTGAATTTAAGTAGGTTAATTACAAATAGTTTGCTGTTGATATTTGCTTATTAGATGAATAGTTTGCTTTTTCTTATTGTTATGAATGAATTAATTTTCTTTAAGTAGGGTTTCCATTTTCTTTCTTAGAACTATCCATCAGTCCTTCGTTCAAAGGTTACTTAGGGTACATAGTTTGAGTTGCTTAGTAGAGTTTGATCATTAATAGTCTTTGCTTGAGTAGATTAGCCCTTAGATAGCCACTTCCTTAGTTAGACTATACTACTACCAACCCTTCTACCTGGGCATATATTTTTCTACAACTCTAAGTTTACTTACCCCAGGTTGACAATTTAATTGAGGGTTTTTAGTGTGTTTTTAGTGCATATAGAACACCCAAAATTTCTAGTTAGTAGAAGCAAGCTTAGACACTAACCCCATGTGTGATTAGATGGTAGATTAGACTTTATTTATGCTGAAACAGAGTTTAAAATAAAGTTTAAAACAGAGTTTTAGAACAAAATTTTAATTCATGCTTTCTTTGACAGAGCTTCAGTGGATGGATAGTATTAGTTATAGTTTTCATTTTTAGATTGCTTATTCAATTACTATTTAGTTTTTGCTTATCTAGTTGTTAATTAGTTTGCTCATTTTTTTACTTGTCATATGCTAGAATAATGTTTAATTTTTGTTTATGAATATTTTCTCTTTTTGCAAATTGAATTGTCAAATAGAACTAGTTTAGCATCCTTCATGCACTTTCTTTCTTAGATCTAGGTTGCAATTTCAATTTGTAGTTAATGATTGAATTTAGTATAGTATGAGTTTGCTTACATAGTATAGAGTGCAATTGCATTTCATAGCATGATCTCTTTATAACTGTTGATGATTAATGCATGAGTAATAATCACATGGATATGCAAGGTAATTGATGTTGTTTTCATAATGGCTAAGTTCTCATCGGATTGCCTAATTCACACTTTTCACTTTTCTATTGAAGTCAATATCGAGTTTATCCCTCTTGAATTATATTTAATTGTTAAGTGCCATCATGATATTATAAGACACTAGAGACATTCACACAACCATCAACACTATATTTGAGTTTTCATAGACTAGAAGATAGGTTTATTGCTTTCATAGCTTAGGAGATAGTTTCCTTGCTTTTATAGGATAGATAGTCCTTTGCTTTGGTAGGTTAAAGGATAGTTTGCTTATCGTAGGTTAAAAATTGGTTGTTAATTTCTTTTATTATCATAATGCTTTCAATTTAGTAGATTTCCTTTTGTAAATTAGAAATAGTTGTGAAATTTAAATTAAGAATAGAGTTCACTTGTCTCTTCTAGCTTAGTTAGTTACTTATTGAGTAATCTTAATTAGTTTACTTGCTGTAGAAGTTATCCTAGGTTAGTTAGTTGTTTACTTTCTTTGATAGGTTAGTTGATTACTTGTATATTCTTGCTTTGATAGTGTAGTTGCTTGTTTATTTGCTTTCTTTCACAAGATAGTTTCTTATTGAATTTAAGTAGGTTAATTACAAATAGTTTGCTGTTGATATTTGCTTATTAGATGAATAGTTTTCTTTTGCTTATTGTTATGAACAAACTAGTTTGCTTTAAATAGGGTTTCCATTTTATTTCTTAGAACTATCCATCGATCCTTCGTTCAAAGGTTACTTAGGGTACATAGTTTGAGTTTCTTAGTAGAGTTTGATCATTAATAGTATTTGCTTGAGTAGATTAGCCCTTAGATAGCCACTTCCTTAGTTAGACTATAGTACTACCAACCCTTCTACCTTGGCATATATTTTTCTACAACTCTAAGTTTACTTACCCCAGGTTGACAATTTAATTGAGGGTTTTTAGTGCATATAGAACACCCATCATTTTTGGTGTCGTTGTCGGGGAGTTGTCTCAAGGTAGGAAATAGTTAGGAAATAGATCATTTCTAGACCTTAGCATTAGATTGGTGGTGGGGGAACTTTATGACAAGAGGTAAGAACCTGCACATCTGCTATTGCAGGCTCCCCCAAACCCAATGGTAGTTTTTCTTTTTGTTTACTTTCATGAATGGACCTAGAGACCCAAAAGGCAGATACATTAAATATAGATCAGATCTTTAAACCAAGGTTCCTTCCAACCTTTTTGGGCGAAGGAATGTTCCACTCATAAATTTTGTAGATCGATATTGAAAAAACAGGAGCTAGCTCAACCCAAAAAGCTAAAGTAGATTCTAAAGAGACTAAGACAGGGAGCACTATAGAACATAAAATTGAAGCATTATTAATAGTGGAACAAGAGGCAAGACAACTCGAGCCTTCTGCAGAACCAAACAATACAACCTTTTCTTTTACACCACCGCCAGGAGATCCTAAATTTGAGGACATCATTAACCCTAAACAAGTGAATATTTTGTTTGGTAGTTCGACCAACGTAATTATTTCTCAAATTGACACAGAAACTTTGGCACCAATAACCTCAACCGACTCGAGTAAAGTCCCAGACAACCAAGCAGTAGAAAGACCTTTCCATCAGAGGGAAACCTTATATTCCTCAAAGATAAAACCACCTAGGTACACTCTTTTTGGAAACCAAACCAGTATGGATGATCAGGGGGATCATAATAATGTAAGACATGGGGAGGAAGAAAAGGCTGGAATCCAAACCGAAACTGCCTTCAGGTTTCCAATTTTGGACACCACCCCAAATGTCAACATGAAAAATATTCCTCTCTCAGCACTTCCCACCTTTTATGGTAAAAGAAGTGAAGATCTAGATACCTTCCTATTTGAATTTGACATCTTGTGTAGAATCTACAACTACTTACAAGATGCCTAGAAACTAAAACTCTTTCCTGCCACCCTCAAGGACTCCGCACTAAGATGGTTCATGGGGTTGGGAGAATCCAGCATTAGGTCTTGGGAAGCCATGAAATATATATTTCTTAAGAAGTACCAAGATTACTTCAAGACCAAATAATCTCGCAACGATATTTTCAAAATCCAACAGTTAGAAGACGAGAACCTCGAGGATTATATGGAACAATTTGGTTATAACTCCCAGAAATCAAAATACCATGACCTCCCAAAGGATGCAATTAGGGCTCTTTTCCTTAAGAGAATTTCAGAAGAATACCTAGAGATGCTTAACCTGATGGAATCAGGTGACATATCTCATAAACCATTTGTCGAAGTATGTGAAATGTGTAAGAATTACTCAAGGAGTAGAGCTAAAACAGGAAAGAATGTTCGATACCCTTATAATAGAAACTTAAAACTAGTTAGTTCAGGTGGGATCATAAGAGAAGAGATAGGGAACCTTTTAGAGAACTTTAAGACATATATCTTAAGCACAATAGGTTTCCATTTGTACACCCTAAAGATTAAAAAATAAATAGGAGGAGGAAAATGCAACAATGAGCATATATTGCCCAAGATGCACAAGGAAGCATTCCTCAAGGGAATGCCCATTAGATAACATTTCAGTTTGTGGCTTTTACACAGAAGAGCATTCAACTGAGAAATTTCCATCATTTACCGGTTTGTTAGCCATATATAGGGGTGGAGATCCTGGGGAGTCTTCTTATGTACCTAGGAGGCCATGGCAGCCTAGTAACCAACCCACATACCCAGATCTACAATCTCAAGTTCCACCCTATTATCAACAACAACAGTGGAACTCACAAGGTTTGAAAAACTGGTCTACACAGTACCAACATCCTTGGCTTCAAGGATGGAGAGGAGGAAATAACCAAAGAAACCCTCAAGCTCCACCTGTACCTATGTCCAACCATACTTAACCTTAATTTCCACCGAACACTCTGCAAATTTTGCCAGGTTTTGTTCCACCACCTTTAGCTCCTATTCCACAACAACAAACACTACAATGTTAGAATGAAATCTCCCCAAGACTGGCATTATTACCGACACAATCAGTGCCCAATCCCAATAATAAGCCCCCTAAACCTATTCACAATGTTGAGATGCAGGCCTTCCCGACGTATGTCATTACCCTTGTTCAATTACAGGAAATTCAACTAAGATCGGGAAAAGTTATGGACAAGCAGAGGCCTTCAGTAGTCATCTAAGAGGAAGAATAAGAAGAAGAATCGACCAAACAACCCACAGATGAAACTAGGTGGGAAGATGTTATTATTCCTAAAAACCAAGAACCCAAGCTTCCCCAAAATGAACCTTCACAAATTACAAAGGCCCCTCCTTATCCAGACAGATTGGTAATCGAGAAACCTACCACCCGACCATAATTTGACATCTTGAATGAATTGAAGAATATTTGTGTCAAGATTCCCCTGCTTCAATCCATTAAAGAAATTCAAATCTACAATAAGATAATCAAATAATTGTGCATTAAGAAGCCAGGTAGGAAGCAGAAGGACCCTCCTATAATACATTTGATAGGAGGAATTTCTGAATACATATTAGAGCAGCCAAAGCTAGAAAAATATGGGAACCTAGGAAACCCCGTAGTAACCATAACAATTAATGAGGTTTCCATTGGAAACACTCTCATAGACCTAGGGGAAACCATCAATGTTATGGTCGCTACTACCTTGGATAAATTATAGTTACACCCTCTTCTTAGGCCTACCCCAACCATTTTGGAATTAACAGATAAGACCAGAGTTATACCTGAAGGAATTTTAGATGATATCATGGTTACTTTAGCCTCATGGGACTACCCAGTAGATTTTCTTGTCATTCACTCAAAGGATCCTACCAAAGGCCATCTCGTCATTTTGGGAAGACCTTGGTTAGCCACAACCAATGCATTTATTGGCTGTAGAGAGGGAGAAATGACCATCTCGAATGGACTCTCTATCCAAAAGCTCACCATTTACCCTCCAGCTCAACCTATCATGGAGAATCTATGGTGTCTTGAATGTCCATACGAGAATGAGGACTGGGAAGAACCCGTATTTCCAAGTGACCATGCCTGGGCACTTCAGGAGCACACAATAGAAAATGTGCTAAACCAGTTTATTTTTGCTATCACATGTGTGGATTTTCCACAATCTTTTCCCAAATTTGAGTACATGTTTGGGGAATAATTTCAGGAACAATTGGACTCATCCATTTTATCTTTGACAGCTAATATCAATGATATAGATGAGTCTACCATGTCTTATACTATGCCCTATGAGATTAGTCTAGGGAAATTTTTACATATAAACTCTGGGCTAGATACAGACCAACAAAAACATTTAGTAAGTATCCTCAAAGAACAATTTGGAGCATTCACCTGGGAATACACTGACATGAAGGGTATACACCCTTACACATGCATCCATCACATATACACTCAGGGGGAAGTAACACCTGTTAGGAAACCCAAGAGAAGGATGAACCCAACACTCAAAGATATAGTAAAAGAGGAGATCCAAAAGTTATTAAATGCTGAATTTATTTATCCCATCTCCGAAAGTAAGTGGGTATCCCTGCTTGTAGTGGTTCTAAAGAAAGTGACTAGGAAATGGAGAATTTGTGTTGATTTCCGAGAACTCAACAAAGCCACTCTGAAAGACTACTTTCCTCTTCCTTTCATTGACCAAGTTTTGGATACCTTGTCTGGGAAGAAGTATTTCTCCTTTTTATATGGGTACAATGGGTACAATCAAATTCTAAGAGCACCCAAGGACCAGGACAAGACTACCTTTACTTTTCCTTGGGGCACCTATGCTTATAGGGTTTTACCATTTGGATTATGTAATGCTCCTGCCACATTTCAACGAGTAGTATTAGGGATATTTGCTGATGTTATTCATGATTGTGTGGAGGTATACATGGTTGACTTCACAGTTTATGGAAACACTTACCAGGAAGCCTTAGATAACTTAGAAAAAGTCCTTATCAGATGCCAAGAAATGAACCTGTCTCTAAGTCATGAAAAATGTAAAATGTTGTTGACTGAAGGAGTGGTTCTAGGACATCATGTTTCATCTGAAGGGATAAAAGTTGATCCTGCAAAGATTGAGGTCATCATCAAACTTCCACCCCCCAAGACTCAAAAAGAGGTGAGAATATTTCTTGGACATGCCGAATATTACCGACGGTTTATTAAAAATTTTGCAAATATTGCTACACCTATGTTTGGATTGTTAATAAAAAATGTTGATTTTGTTTGGACTGAGCAGTGTCAAACTCCCTTTGAAACCATGAAAGCTAAGTTGTCTATGGCACCAATTCTTAGAAGTCCCAATTGGACTCTCCCATTTCATATATCCATTGATGCCTCCGACACTGCAATAGGAGGAGTATTAGGGCAGAAAGAGGACCAACAGTCCTATGCCATTTATTTTGTGAGAAAGAACTTGTCCCTTGCCGAGTTAAAATACACAGTTACTGAGAAGGAATTCTTGGCAGTTGTTCATACTATTAGCAAGTTTCGTCATTACATTACAGGTTATGAGGTATTTGTACATACAAATCATTCCGCCATTAGATTTCTCATGAATAAACCCATAACTAATGGCCGAGTGACTAGGTGGCTCTTGCTATTACAAGAATTTAATATCACTGTGCTTGACCGACCTAGAAAGGATAATGTGGTAGCTGATTTTCTTTCACGAATAAAAAATGAGGATGATAATATCCCTATAGATGATAGTTTCCCAGACGAGCACCTTTTTTCCCTCTCTGTGAATACCTCGTGGTTTACAGATATGGCAAACTATCTGGCTACTAGGAAGTTACCGTCTCATTTGTCACCTCATGAAAAGTGTAAAATTATTACACAGAGTGCTAATTACTCTTGGGTTGGTCATGACCTTTTTTGCATAGGTCCTGATTTGATTATTTGTAGATGTGTCCGAGAGGTCGAGGTACCAGAAATACTACAAAGTTGTTATGATGGACCATATGGTGGTCATATTTCTGACAAACGCACAACATATAAGGTGTTACATTCATGTTACTATTGGCCTAGCATTTTCAAATATGCTTCCAAGTATGTGAGAAGTTGTGATAGTTTCCAAAGGATAGGAAGACCTACGCCAACTGACGAAATGTCCTTGCGTTCCCAAGTTATGATAGAACCTTTCGAAAAATGGGCCCTTGACTTTGTAGGACCAATTTCACCCATGCCCTGTAAAATCAACTATATTTTGGTTTGTACGGACTATGTCACCAAGTGGGTAGAGGAAAAAGCACTATTCAGGGCTACATAAAAGTTTGTTGTCGAATTCATCTATGAAGACATCTTTATCCTCTTCGGCGTCCCTCGTGAAATTGTTACAAACCAAGTCACTCAATTCACTTCCAAGCTGTTGAGAGAGATAACAGAGAAATATGGGATCAAACACTATAAATATTCTCCTTACCACCCGCAATCCAATGGTCAAGTAGAATCTACAAACAAAGTTTTGGAAGCTATCCTAACTAAGGCTGTTCAATTACATCACTGGGATTGGGTTGATAGGCTTCCAGAGGATTTGTGGGCATATCGGACCACCTGGAGAAATACCATTGGGCATACCCCTTATGGGCTAGTGTATGGGAAACAAGTACTTCTACCAATAGAATTCCAAGTAAGGACCTTGCGTATTGCCGCAGAATTGGGATTGAACTTGGATGAGGCTCAGAAACAATGAGCCCTACAATTGAATGAGTTGGATGAGATCAGGCAAGATTCCATCCAACGAACAATATTAGTCCAAAACCAGAGGAGAAAGTGGCATGACAAGTTTATTAAGAAGAAACACTTCCAACCTGGTGACTGGGATTTTTTGTTTGACTCCCGATTTAAAACCTTCAAAGGCAAACTCACCACCCGGTGGTTGGGCCCTTACGAGGTAGTCACTGTATATGACAATGGATCTGTAAAAATCAAAACAATTGACGATGGACAAGTCTCCTTTGTAGTAAATGGACACCGACTCAAATTTTATCATAAGCCCATTTCCAAAGAGGATTTTCTACAGGTCATGTCCACTAATAAGGCATTGGCCTTATTAGATGGGGAAGTCCCCCCTTGTTCTTGAATTTTTTTCTTAATTTTCCACTGTACATGTTTTTGAATTTTGTTAATAAAGCAATTCTAGAGATTTCTGTAAGTAATTATTTCACTAGGAGTAGACAGTTTCAAGGAAATATAAAAGAAGGATTTTTCTTCAAAACATTGTTACACTTGAATTTTGTTGTATACTAAGAATCAAATGAATATTGACTTGCTGTAATTAGCCATATTTTTGCAAAAAAATTCATTTTCTTAAGGCATTCCAAAACAATTGCTCTTGAAACTCTTCACCACTGTATAAGGAAGTGATACTGTAACCATCAAGCTTAGAGGTCTCTCGTACAGTTTCTTCCAAGAAACTTAAGTAAGTGAGTCAAGTATATTTATTAAAAAGTAACAAGGAGGTGTGATTAGCGGTTAGTCATGGAAACATCACAATAACTACAAAAGAAGAAAGTGAATTGAGCCTAGAGATACCTTTTTGTTCTTTCTCAATGGTACCATCCACTACACACTAAATAGATTGATTATATCATATATTTAGATAGGCCATGTCCTCTTAAGTACCCCTTACATCAGAACAATCGCTAAGTAATATAACAGAAAGTCATCCTCTAACATAAATACCATCCCAATCGAAAAAAAAAAGATTTTTTTTGTTTTCAGATTTGTTCCCCCATGTTCTTGCATAAAGCAATCTTATACTAAAATCTTAAAATATGGAGAGCCAGTCTCTGAGGGTGTAAGAGGCTAACCCATCGGGATACTAAAAATGTCTATTGGCAGCGGTTACCAGCGTGTGGTATGACTAGGTAAACCTGCCGGAGTACTGAATAGGCTTGCTAGCAGCGGGGCATTCTACCTAGCGAGGATGGTAATCTGATAAAAAATAAATAATAAATTTAAAACTTGTCCTGATGTACGACATTACTTGCAGACAAAGATGACATGAAGTATGTATGGTTAAAATAAGGTTAATGAACTCCATAAACTTGCCATTGTGAATTAACTCTAATACTATCTTGAAACTCTCTTGCCTACCTCTTCTTATCTATATATAGGATCTCTTATCCTATAGGTGGGGCCATCTTCTAACCGTCTCGTCAGACCAATATGTGAAATTTATCTTTACACTTTACAACTTGTAAATCTTCGACTATTGGGAGAACTGATTGGTTTCCTATACTTTTGATTGTGAGGTGTCACAATACTTAGGTGTGGGGGAGGGGTTCACGAGTTGACAAATGATCATTGCTTAGAGAAGTAAAAATTTGTAATTTTTTTTGTATTATTTTCATGATACTGGTTATTACATCTGCAATCTTTTTATTTTAAAATGCTAATCTCCTATGTGCTATAAATTGTTGTACATATACTTAACATACCACTTTATTGGTTCATTTTTGTTACAGGCTACTCATTGTAGGTTTGAAATTACATGTTCTATACAAGTGGATTGAGTGAGCATGTTGGAAAAATAAAAAAACAATGGAACATTCTTCCTCTGCTCTTAATCATTGTGACTGTCAAAACCATTGCAATATTGCAGGCTATCCATTACAGGAGATAAAAATGTATTTAACACAGAGGTGATGTATGAAGTGTCGTATGAGGTGCCATATGAGGTGCCGAACCTAGTGCCATATGAATTTACACAGCAGTAACTGTCCACAATTCCAGGTAACTAGGAATCAATGAAATTTAATCGAATTGGTTGAAGGAAATTAAGAGTGAGGATGCAAACTTTAGACATGTTCATGATCAAGTTTCCAAGTCAAAGGACTTGGACATTGATCTAACTGCACATAATTAAGCTTGCCCCCAAAAATATGCCTTTGAATTTGAAATTGCTCACACATGGCAACTTGTGCGCGCATGTGTGCAACCAATTCCTCCCTAGGCGCATTCAAAAATGGGCTAGGGTTACCTATTATCCCAATTCACCTCTACCATTTGCACTGCCCATGTTTTAGAGAATGCACTCAACCTATGTCATTCGTTCCCCTGTTCAAATTGTCCTCGGTCCTTGCTCAATTCATGCCATTCCTTGACCCGATCTCACCCTCTCTTGGTGAATTTTTCCTCTATTTATTTCTTCACATCATCACGATGTCCAAGAGGTATGAACCCTCTTCCTACACAGACCTTTTATCCATTCCTGAGTTTTCACAGTGAAGGGAGGTGTTTTTGCGCATAGACTGGGGGCCATTTTTATCCCACTTGCAGGGCCACGATGATGCCATCTCAATGCAATTTTCCCTCAGTTTTGATAGGAAGACAACACACGTGGGGTATCCTAACTTTGGGGTCTCAGAGGAATCCATTGTTGTAGCCATGAAGCTTCCAAGAGTGGGAGATAGATGGTTCAAAAATCACCAGCTGCTGCGCTCAAGCTATAACAAGGTTTTTAAGCCTGAACTCTAGAACATCTCAGGAGAAAAAGGATATTCCAAGGAATGGATAAAAGAGGAACTGATCAACCCTCTCATAGTCATCACCAGGTTGATCACATGCGAAGGTAGATATTCCACTTTCAAAGCCTTTCATTTCAGATTGCTAGCTCATTTTTAGTTCAACAAATCTTTGAATTTTCCCTTCTACTTTCTAAAGAGCTTGGAGAAGATGTCCTCTCAAGTGAGGAAGAACGTAACTAATCCCCACAACAAACTCTTTCACCATGGCCTAATCAAAATTCTTGTTCTAGCTGAATTAGAGAAACACGGAAAAACTTGGGATGCATTCATCTGCCAATTTGCAAACCCTCACTTGACAATTAAGACTAGCAAAAAGACACTTGGACTAAGGACTATTTCTCCATCCAAGCCCCGCTCTCCAAGGACTCCAAACCCCCCTGCACAAACCATTTCTTTACCAAAACAATTCAATAAGCTTGTTGAAGCCCCTGCATCCTCATCGGGTAAAAAGACCAAGAGTAAATATCAAAGGAAGCCTATTGCTAATCTTCAAATGCCTTCAATATCTCTTGATCCCACACGTAAAAATCTCCAAGAAGTGATTCAACAAGACTTTCCTACAGTTCCCACAAATAGGAGATGAGCCAATCAATTTAATAAAGGACCCTTTCGAAAGAGTACTCAGAGAACAAGAGAAAAAACTTATGCAAAACCCCTGCCTACTTTGGACCCTATTCAAGTGTCCTTCAATATTGAGAGCCATCACAAGAGATTTAGGGAAGTTTCTGCAGATGAATTAGAGCCTCAAAGAAAAAAAAATTAGAACCTACCTCTCCTTATCAACCCCCTATTACTCCTACTTCACCAATGCCTACCACAGATCCTAAGAATGATAGATTTCCACTTCTTTCAAAGGATCTAAGCCTTCCTCCAAGATCATTGATCCCGCTCCAGCCATTGAGAAGATACAAAAAGATAATTTTCATCTTATGCAACAGTTGGAAGAAAGGAAGACAATAGACACACATCTCCACCATGATAATTCAGTCCTCCAAGCAAAGGTAAATTCCCTTCAATGGTTGGTTGACGAGATGACAAAATCCAACCGCAGCCTCAGATCACAACTGAAGCAACACAAGAAGCATAAGGAAAAGTCTTCACAACAAGAAGGAGAAGCTTCTAAAACTGATCCTCCTCAACAAGCTTAGTCATGAGGAGTAACCACGACTTGCTGGGGGGCCCACCAACAATATGGGTAACTATCCTATGGGTTTGTTTGTGAATTAGATAGCATATATGTCTTTCTATTTCTTTTCCTGTATATGAATTGTCATTTTTGCTTTCTCACTGTGTAAATTGTTGTTATAGCTTAATTGTTTTAGTTTCCTTTTGCAGGTTGTTATGAAGAATCTTGTTAATATGCAATGACTTTCTAGTTAGTAGAAGCAACCTTGGAAGCTTAGACACTAACCCCATGTGTGATTAGATGGTAGATTAGACTTTCTTTATGCCGAAACGGAGTTTAAAATAAAGTTTAAAACAGAGTTTTAGAACAAAATTTTAATTCATGCTTTCTTTGACAGAGCTTCGGTGGATGGATAGTATTAGTTCTAGTTTTAATTTTTAGATTGCTTATTCAATTACTATTTAGTTTTTTCTTATCTAGTTGTTAATTAATTTGCTCATTTGTTTACTTTTCATATGCTAGAATAATGTTTAATTTATGTTTATGAATATTTTCTCTTTTTGCAAATTGAATTATAAAATAGAACTAGTTTAGCTTCCTTCATGCAATTTCTTTCTTAGATCTAGGTTGCAATTTCAATTTGTAGTTAGTGATTGAATTTAGTATAGTATGAGTTTTCTTACGTATTATAGAGTGCAATTGAATTTCATAGCATAATCTCTTTATCACTGTTGATGATTAATGCATGAGTAATGATCACATGGATATGCAAGGTAATTGATGTTGTTTTCATAATGGCTAAGTTCTCATTGGATTGCCTAATTCACACTTTTCACTTTTCTATTGAAGACAATATCGAGTTTATCCCTCTTGAGTTATAATTCATTGTTAAGTGCCATCATGATATTATAAGTCACCAGAGACATTCACACAACCATCAACACTATATTTGAGTTTTCATAGACTAGAAGATAGTTTTCTTGCTTTCATAGCTTAGGTTTCCTTGCTTTTGTAGGATAGATAGTCTTTTGCTTTGGTAGGTGAAAGGATAGTTTGTTTATCGTAGGTTAAAGATTAGTTGTTAATTGCTTTTATTATCATAATGCTTTCAATTTAGTAGATTGCCTTTTGTAAATTAGAAATAGTTGTGAAATTTTAATTAAGAATAGAGTTCACTTGTCTCTTAGCTTAGTTAGTTGCTTATTGAGTAATCTTAATTACTTTACTTGCTGTAGAAGTTATCCTAGTTTAGTTAGTTGTTTATTTTCTTTGATAGGTTAGTTGCTTACTTGTCTATTCTTTCTTTGATAGTGTAGTTGCTTGTTTATTTTCTTGCTTTCACATGATAGTTGCTTGTTGAATTTAAGTAGGTTAATTACAAATAGTTTGTTTTGATATTTTCTTATTAGATGAATAGTTTTCTTTTGCTTATTGTTATGAATGAACTAGTTTGATTTAAGTAGGGTTTCCATTTTCTTTCTTAGAAGTATTTCCTCAACCTTTAAAGGATCCACCATGATCCCAGTCTCAGAAACTAGAAAACCCAAAAGACGACCACACCTAACACAAAAGATGCACTTGTGAGGGTTTAACCAGATTCTATAGTAATGAAATATTTAAAAAACAAACCGAAGGTGTCTAGCATGATCCACTCTCTTGCGAGAGTGAGCAGTATGATCATAAAGGTAAGCTTCAACTATATGCTAAAGATCGTGAAAAGTGAAGGTCATTGCACGTTGAAAGGTTGCTCCGACGTTTTTAAGGCCGAAAGGAATTTTCCGGTATGAGAAACTATCCCAAGGATAAATAAATGTCATCTTGTGTTGATCCTCAGGTTTAATTTGAATTTGGTTATACCTCGAAAATCCGTCCATAAAAGAAAACACTTCGCTTCCCGCACACTTGTCGAGAATCTGATCGATGAAAGGTGTCGGGAAGTTTTCTTTAGGACATGCTTTGTTCAGGTCATGAAATTCCATACATACACAGATAGTTCCTTGCTTCTTATTCACATGAACATGATTGGATACCCATTCAGTCAAGGGAACTGGGCATATGAAGCGAACATTGAGTAGATTCTCCACCTCTGCCTTAATAGCAGGGGCCTTCCGGGGATTGACAACTCTAAGACGTTGTCGAACAGGTTTAGCATCCAGATATGTTCTAATATCATTCTCGAAAATAAGAGGGTCGATTCCTGGCATCTCTTCATATGACCAAGCAAATAGATCTTATAATTCCTTGAAGAGTTCAGTGTAGATCAAGATTTCTTCTGGCAAACAATCCACACCGATATGTACATTTTCAATCTTGCCATGGGTACGAGAGATATTGATCATGATGGTAGGAGAAATACTCACCATATTTCCTTCGGCATAAATGTCATGCGTATCAAGTGGAACTACGGCGTGACCGACTATCTCACTCAAAGTAGATCGAAAGTCATCTTGTTTGATTCTTTCAAGCTCTGGGAGAAAATAAGAGCGGTGATGCATATCATCCTAAGGTTTGTCTGAACCATTCATGGCTTCAATGATATCTTCGTATGAAGGAAAAGTCCCATCGAGGAAATAATGTGAACAAGACAATGAAGTGGCCCATACAGGCCTAAGGACGCGATCCTCCTCGTCCGTCGGCGAGGTAACAAGATCGGGATCAGAGGAAGAGTCAAGAACAACTTGATACACAATATCTGTTGCCAATAGTGGCATAGCCATTCCAACATGCAACTGACCTTCACAAGATGAAGTCGAGGAAGGTAGGGTCCATAGATCACTAAAATAGGAAGTGCAGAAAGGAATGGACCTCTCTATCGAAATGAGCCTATTGGACATGGTGTAAACGTGGTGAGGCGGTGCCATGAAGTCGAAAGTACCCATAAGGGAAGAATACATTCTGACATCGATATTCTCAGTTGTCGACTAAGAATTGTCGATCACATCGATATTAGGACTAGAGTATGCAAAGGATAACTGGTCGATCGTCACAATCTTCCCTTCATGAGGTAAACAAAGAGTATCAAAGACGAACGATACGACGACGACCATATCATAGGTCCAATTGCATCCTAGTAACAAGTTATAATCAAGAGGCTCATCAATTACCTCGACCTCTGATCCGGATTATTTTCGGCATGAAATGAGAGCGGAGATATAATAAAGAAATGTACAGAGATATTGTAGATATTCAATAATATAACGGAAATGTATCAGAGACACAACCATAAACACATATATACAGTAATACACGATTTCTATTAATCAGAGAAATGTACAGAGACTGTAAAAATACAGAGTGAAAGACTCGCTAGAATGGTGGCAGCTTATCTCTGAGAAGAGATGTGACGGCTACTCGCATTCGTGAAAGACTCGCCAGGAATGGTGGGCGTTTTATCTCCAGAAGAGATGATCACTACTCAGATTCAAAGAAGATGATTAAAATGAGGCTCTCAAGGGGCCCTTTTATAATAAATGGGAATGCTAAAAGTCATAGACATCCAAAAAACCTAACCCTAGAGATGAAGCCAAAAGTCATGTGGGCCCTGCTTTGCAAGTGAGTACATCAACTTCCCGGGGTCGTAACTTTTGCATACGATCTTCGTTTTAGGCGTGTGATAGCTCGTTGGAAAGGTATTGTAGAGGAGATTCATTTTGGGGGCTCAATAATTCCTTTGTATATCATTGAGAACCTTGATCTTGAAAAACCTTCATTTGGACCCTCAATATGGCCCCAGAAGTTAAAACCTGCTAAAAATAGTAAATTGCCAAAATGGTCAGAAAACTGTTTTGAGCCATTTGGAAAAGGTGGGTGGCCATCGATATCCACCTGGATCAACCTCGACCTCTACCATCTTCCAAACTAACTGGACCAGAAAGGCAGGAAGAATACCGTGAGGGTGGAAGGAATGACCGTCAAAAGAAGTCAACATGTTCGATGACTTAGAAAGAGTCAAAGAATCGAGAGCTTTTGAATAGATCAGGGACATCACACAAGTGGTAGCGCCTTCATCAAAAACCACACGTTTGATGGTATACTTTGAGTACTCCATGTGGATTTGGAATTCCACATGGTAAGGCAAGTGAGGCTTCACATTTTTGATGTCAAACTTGAAAATTTTTGAGCCACTGGGTTCTAGAGCTCCTAAAGTAGATAGTAAGGGATTCCTCTGTGAAGGAAACGTTTGAAGTACCTCCAAATCCGACATCACACAAGGGGTTTGACCCAGGTCCTCAACAATAGAGTAGTTCTGGGTGGCTCTAGAATTGGGATTGTGGGTAGAGCACTTGAGTACTCCTTTTAGAATACGAGGTGGTGGCTCTAGTTTTTCAATCTGTAAATTCATCTCCGGAGGGGGAGGAGGAGATTCTAGAGCAATAATATATTGTTAAGAGCTATAATATCGAGATCGAGTGGCTACATTAACTTTCTCATCGACCATATTGATACACAAATGGTCACCATATTGCAACGATGGGTTTTGACTCCCACCAACCGCTTTTTTGGCATTTTAGGAGCTCAAGGCCATGTGCTGGTTATGTGGAAAAGGATTCATCAAAACGAAGGGTGGTAGAGATAATAGCCTCGCAGCTTCCGCAAGTTTGGGGAATAAATGGGTAAGGTGATCTTCTGTACAAATCTTATAGAGAAACTTTACCTTACATCTTTCTCGTTTTCCCTCTCCAACATTATTATTAGTCTTCTCATTATTACCATTGTCCTTGGGTTTATTATTATTTTTCCCACTCTTACGATTATTACGTCCTTTCTTATTATTCCTGCATGTTTGGTGGTTACCATTTGGGTTGGCCGACGATTGCACAGAATGTACATCTATCGATTGAGTGGGGTTGGAAGACATAGACGAAGCTGGCCCTCCTGTAGACTGGTTTAGAGACAACTCTTTCAAATGGATTGTTATTGAGTCTGCATACTTTACACTGGAGGTACCTACAATGCCATCGACATGAGGTTCGAGATTTTTTCTAGGGTCGTAAGTTGACCGTGGTGCATCTGGAATAATTTGGTATAACATCCCAGACTGAGCGTATATCAGATCTAGTTGCTAGGCTTTAAATATCACTTCTTCCTCTGTGGTAACCACAGATGTAGCAGCTTCCTTCGAGATAGGAGCATACAAAGACTTAAGGAACCATTCTGAAAGAAAGGCCGGGGGTATAAGTGTCTTAATCAACCTCTTCCGTCTGCGCCACTCCTGGATATGATCTGAGATATGAGTGGCGATGTCCTGGCGTAAAGTCGACAAAATTTCTAGGCCAGCATCGTAATGAACCGACAATTGGAAGTGGTTAAGGAAGACCAATACCATCTGACTAAAGGTCCCATATGCCCCCCTAGGTATCTCGATATACCATTTCCCAGCAACCACAATGAGGGTGCATTGAAATAATCTTAATTGAATATAATCATCATTAAGGGAATTCGAGGAGCACCATAGGTGAAAGGTAGTAACGTGATCACCAGGATCCTTACCATTATTAACTTGAAACTTCAGAATGTCTGAAGGAAGCTTGGTGGGGATGGGGAGCCATGTAGGATCATGACTCACAGGGTTTTTCATTAACTTAGACAAGTCTGGCAGATTAAGCGTGGTTAGAAAAGGGAGACGGGGACATCTGGCCCCAAGCTCCCTGGAAAGATTGTGTTTGAGGAACCACAAACCATCCAGGGTTCTGGTAAGCACCATGGCCTTTTCTGGGATTGTAAGGCCCTCCTACGAGATGATTCATAAAAGGTTGGTTGGGCATTATTCTAGCAGGAATGTTCTGTTGAGGGTTATAAAAATTTCCCCCAACCAGATTGGATCTGGGTTGGGGGTTTCCCAAATCTTGAAATTGACCTCCTCCGGGTGTGAATATGGAGGATAGAGGTGTATTCGTCATGCCAAATGAATTGGTCGGAATTGACACCGAGGAGGTAGGGGTGTAGCACAAAAATTGAGCAGAAGCTTGTCCACTAGGTTGGTTATTCCACCCAGAAGTAAGAGGATTAGACCCGGGGTTAAAAGAAGGAATACCTCTCGTATTAGGAGTCGTTTGAGGGATTTTATAACCACCAAACAAAAATGGAGTGTAAGGAGGTGTAGTTCCCCCAAGCCCAATGCTAGCATTAGGGCCAGTACCTGGGATGGCATTTGAAAAATGCGAATTAAAGTTCGACACACCATAGGAAAAGGGACTAGAAGCCATAGGGATGGACTGAACATTATATCTCAGTGAGTGACCTAGAGACCCAAAAGGTTTCGAGGCCGTATATTGAGCATTCATTATAGGCCAAACCATAGTAATGATAGGTGCCTCTGGCACTACAACCATAGAGGTTTCAGGAGTCGAAGGGGTGCCATTAACTATAGTGGGTCTGGAAGTCGAAGGGATCCCAGTGTTATGAAGACTAGGTTCAATAATCATCCTTGTAGAATCACAAGTTTGAACGGTGGAAGTGTGTGCACCACTGCTAATAACTCTACGCCTTTTATAAGGAAAAGACTCGAAATCTGGTGGTAACTGTAACAAGTGACGTGACTAGCGGGGATGCTAGTCTGACTCCACGACGAATTAAGAATCTAAAGACCAAAAATAAATCCTAAGGCTAACTAGTAATCAAAGAGCACACCAAAAGTCAAAAAACCAATATGCACACAAATGGGGTAAAGTGGCTAAAAGTGGCCTCCCTCCCTAAAGAAGGTATGTCTAGCCCAAAAGGGGCCTGAGACTCCCTGTTAAAGATCGGAGGTAACATAATCAATTATAAGGGCCCTTGTGGCCTTAACAACCAATCAGTCAGATCCCCCCATAGAGGTAGTCCTCCATAAAGGCTATGTGTTGTCCGACCCTTATATGACCCAAGGTACCTATAGAAAAACCTTTACAAGTAACCTATGTGGCACCTAAGTCAAGTAACTAATAAACCAATGTATAACCGATGCACAAGAGAGCAGTCTTAATTTAGGCCCACCGTATGGGCAGGGTAGAAAAACTCGAAACCTTGAAAGTATTGCCTCTCACGGAGGTAAAGGCACTAGCAAGATCCCTAGATACAAATAGATCCCTAGAAATATATTTGATTCTAAGAAGGTATCAGGGGGATATCCCTTCAACCAACTTCGATCAACCTCGTGATTAACTCCGGTGTGAGCAGAGCCTCCTGATCTTACCAATTGTACAATGGATTTCTCCACTCCCTTTCTTAGACACATATGTTGATTTAATTTCCTTGGAGAAGTTTACTCACAAAATCCTATTCCAAGGCACTAAATCCTAAGCTAGTTTGTGCACCCTAGAAAATAAAATCGTGACTAATCAATTTTAAATTATAGTGTTAATTTTAGTGGTCGTGATTACTCAAAATGGTATGGTAGTGAAACTCATGATGCTATGACTTTGCAAGAAAATTAAATATGAAAATAATGCAAAGTCCTAACTTTAACTTTCAATGAATGATATGCTTCTAATAACAAATGCAATTTTCAATTTCAACTTTGCAATACTGAAGTAAAAATGCAATATTTCATTACCTGCACTAAGCTAATGACAAGGACTCAAAGACCAAAATGCCAAGCAATGCAAAATGCCTAATATTTTTATATTTTCAATATAATAAAAATGAAAATGCATGGATTGAAAAGTAACTTGATATATAAACTCTATTGTGTATAGAAAGAGACAACTCAAGAAGGATACCAAGCAACAAAACACCCAGCCCAATGTACAAGGACAATAAAAATGAAAATATGATGAGAAACACTCCGCCGAGAAATTCAACCAAAGACATGTTTCCAGTATCCCACAAGAACTCAACAGGCACTATAGAGACCCAAGAAGGCTCAACAAACCTCAAATCCCACCCAAGAACCACCAAACCAAGCAAACATGCAAGGAAAAATGACGTACGTGTTTGTTTAGGAAAATAGAGCATATATACGCATCTTGTAGAGGGACAACCTGTGTATATACGCGACTGTCAAGGCAAAAAGAGCATATATGTTTCAAAAAACAAGGCCAGGCAAGGGAGAAATATAAAAACTTAGACCCAGAGTGAATAGAGGCTGTCAAGCAATGATACGACAAGAAAAACAATAGGAATGAGAGAAATCTAAGGATAAACGTACTCCAAACCATAAGAAAGAAGATTCAATCCCCAATATGGTCGCCAATTTTGTTACAAGAAAAATCTCTCTATGGCTAGGGTAAACCACAACAGATGGAAATGACTGCAAAAATAAACTCTCTTCTCAAGTATTCTATGAAAAAAAATATGCTAGCAAGACAATATAAAAGGCCTACCTCATCCAGACGTTTGATGAAGTCCACCGTTGATCACTTGACCCAAAGAAATATACTTGCAACTAGTCCTCAACAACCAAGCAAAGCAAGCATATGGTGATATTATATAATGTTAGCACATTCAATAGAATAATCCATCAATAAACATGACAAATACGCCCATGGAATAATAATTCAAATATTTTCAATATATCCATTGGACGGAAAAGTGTATTTCTATTAATATGTGATCAATAGAAGTGAAAATGTTACAGACTTCCGTGTCGTCACGGTTCAGAACTGAGAAACCAAGTTCCTTCCAGTTGGGCCTCCACCACTTCAATCCTCCACCAAAGGCAAGCTCATAATAGAGAAGTAATGAGGTTCTGGATAAACAAGGGAAGAGCTTGGGGGATGAACACTTTGTTCAGACTTAAATGACAAAGGGATGCACCCTCAATATGAAGTAAATAATTTCTCCAGAGTAACTTTGCTCTCAAAGTTGAATTCTTTCTCTTCTTTTCCATAGCTCATAATTGGCCCATTTATAGCCTTCAAAATGGAACTGAAGGGACGAGTCAGAACGTTTCCAGTATATGGAAGGCCAAGGATCATAGATCTCCTATCGTGACATGGAAACCCGACATTAATTTTCATCTTTTGGCACAAATCTCGATGTAGTCATGCTGTAGTGGAGCAGCCTGTGTATACGCATGTTGTATTTTAGGTAAGATGTGTACATGTGGAAAAATATTTATTTTTGGATTTGGATTTTACAAACATGGATGATAAGTCTACATGGGGAAATGGAAAAAGGCCTTCTGTGCAATATTTCATAGGGTGAGACAAATATTGCTATAACACTTGCAGACTCACAAACTCATAATCTTGTAACATTATTTTCATAAGCCCGTCTGAAAGTCTCAACACTTAACCATTTTCCCACTTACACAGACTCATGGGACTGAAAGTTGGCCTACCACACGACTCCACATAACCTGCCAACAATCATGCCATCCAACATGTATCTGCCACCATTTCAATACACGTCTTTCATCTACCATGTCAGGTGACACATGGCATCCATATCATGCTGGCGTCATCGTACGGAAAAATACCCAATTTTTTCTGATTTTTCTTATGTTTGAAATTTCCAAAGAGGCTTAATTATTCACATTACCCATCAAAATTTATCTCAATTTTACTGTAGTAATTTAATAAAACAAGTTGCAGACATACTCCATAATTAATTCTCTGCGAATTTCCACTTCACCATTCTTCTAACTCGGCCCATCCAGGCTCAGTCTTGAAAACTGAGCTCTCATACCACCTTGTAACGTACTCAACCACCCAGACTAGGACACACCACACAAAATTCTCTCATTATCATCTCCAATACCATAATTTAAATCTACCTAGCCTCCAACCAAGCAACATTACGTGCCGAACAAACATAAAAACAATATTTTTTCTAACTACTTAATTCTTTTAAAGTTAGTCTATTTCTTGTAGCTTACATCTACAAACTAGACCAAATTTAGCTATTGTTTATAAACATGAAACATATGCATATAAAGCATGCTAATAATCAACATGAAATAAATCTAAACCACTCATTACAATATCATGTAAGTCATTCTCATTCACATAGAGTTCATGCACAATAATAACACATGTAAATAACTCAACGACACGATTAAACACTTATCTTAAAACAAGAATGGTGCAACCAACTTCCAGTCACCCCCGCGTTGAGGATGGAAATCCATAAAAGAGGATGGTCTCTCATAATCACTCACAACTCATAAATCTCACAACCCAACTGATATTCTCCTACAACTATCTCGATTTTCCACCATCTCTCTTCCTCTTGACCTTTCCAAGCCAAAGAATGCACCATTCGTTTATCAAGGATAACCCAAGCGATGTACCATCCATTTATCAAGGTTAACCAAAGGAATGATCCATTCATTTATCAAGGTCTCTCTAGCACAGGTGACTAGGAATTTCTCAATTGGGAACTCAAGGGAAATTGTTGCTAGGAAAACTACTAGCAAATCAACAACAAACACTTGCTATTATAGTGAAACTCACTCTAGAGTTCACTCTCCAGTCTTGGCAACCTGGATCTTGACCTGTCCAACCCACGAAATGCACGATTCGTTTATCAGGGATAACCCAAGGGATGTGCCATCGGTTTATCAGGATTATCCCAAGGAATGTGTCGTTCGTTTATCAATGTCTCTTCAGTTTTCCAACCCCAATTATGCTCCATCTTTCTCTAGAATTCACCCTCCATGGATGCATTCACTTCCAGCTCTGTTTCTTTCTATCTCCTTGTTTCCCATGCACACGACTAAATAATGTAAAACTGCTCCCTCAACCCATACATATTTTCTCCTTTTGGCTTGCCTTTCTTGACTCACACTCTTCTCCAAGATGATTGTACTCAACCCCCATGTTCCCAATAAATCTAGGATGTGAACACTCACACCCACCCTCTTAAATGTATTCAATGATTTATTTTAGAACACTCAATCATAAATTTGAAGGTTCGTATACAAATAACAAATTTAGGAAAATGTGTCGAATTGATATACATGGGTAATCGCTCCTTTGACCCATCTTGGCCATTATCCTAGACACTTCCCCCTCTTGTGGATTAATTCAGCTCCCATCTCCTGTCCATGCCCCCTTAGCAGCTGGAATCATATTTTATTATTAAAACATAGAGATACAAGTCACATATTACATCACTTGGCCATAGCCACATATTATATCCACACATAAGCATTAATTAAAATGGGGATTATATTCAGGATGTTACATGCCTACACAATGGATTACATATCCTTGTCATATATGGGATACTTTCAAACATCATCAGAGAGTGTTTTGTTGTGATAGGAAATTGGATGTCCATATCGAGTAGCGATTACATCGATAACATAGTTGAAGGAATTTTTCTCAATCTTGAATGTTTTTTGTAAGTCTAGTGGCGTAAGGACCAATGTCAAGCATATGCAACGTTTCAGGTCCTTGAATTCTTTCTATTATGACTCAAACCAGGAAAAAATGGCTTTAGATACACCCTTTGTTACTTGGCTTAAGGTCCAAATGATATGAAAGAACCCCAACATGAACCTACGATAGAGGTTGGAAAGGCCTACGGAGTTGTGGAGATCTATCAGAGTCGTCAAGGCTAGCCAATCATGAATGACTTGGATCTTGGATGGGCCCACATGCACCATGTATTCATCCATGATGTATCCTAGATATTGAATTCTTTGTATGTCAAATGATAATTTCTCCATATTGGCATATAACTTGTGTTGTCGTAGAGTGATCAAGATATGTTGAATGTGCTGCAAATGTTACACCCAAGTTCCATTGAATATGAGGATGCCATCCAAATATACGACCAAAACATATTTTGTGAATGGCCACAAGATGTCATCCATCATCCTCATGAATGTTTCTAGATCATTAGTCAAGCCAAAAATCATGACCAACCACTAAAAAAATCCTTCTTTAGACTTGAAGGCGGTCTTCTATACATCAATTTATTCAATTGGGACTTAGTGGTAGTCTAAGTTCATATCAATCTTACTAAAGAAATTGTCACCCTTAAGTTGTTAAAGAATATTTTCAATCGAGGGGACTTGGTATCGATTCTTAATAGTGATTTTTTTTAGGGATATGTAATCAATACAAATTTTCCATGTCCCATTCTTCTTTTGCACCAATACAATTGGGTTTCCATAAGGTTAGGAGCTTGGTTGAATGTGACTCTTTTGGATGAGCTCATGAATTTGACATTTTATTTTCTCATTCTCCAAAAGAGAGCCTCAAACCATTACGTAAAGGAGCAATAGGTATCAAGTCAATTGAATGTTTGAGCTAGAAGAGTAGAGACACCCCCATATGTGACGCAAATATATCTCTATATTCCTCTACAATATTGTCCACATGCTTCTGCTATGTAGAGAAGCCCTGTGTTGAAGCAATGGCAGTTGTAGTGACCTTCCACTCACATTTTGACTTAACCATGAAGAGGAAATTTTTTCCAATCAAAGAGATTACCTTTCATCACTTCTTTTCCAAGATCAAGGAAACTACAATATTAAATACTACCTCCTTTACCTTATAGAGATGTCCTTCCAAAGTAACAATGACACTACGAGGCCTGGACTCATAAAAAACATGTTGTTTCCACAGATAAAGTTTTCCTAAAACAAAATCTCAAAATTCAAGTGGGGAAACATCGCACAATACCTCATCTTTGAAGGAATTGATGTCGTAGGATAAGAAACACTATTAGCTAACACAAAGGTCTCATCCATGGCTTAACCAACTGATGGTGTATGGTTGGGGGTGTGGTTTTTTTTCCAAATTCAATTTCTTGATGAAATCATTTGAGATCATGTTATTTTGGCTACTATTGTCAACAATGAAATGTATTGGAGTCCCCTTCACCCACAGATGTGAATGGAAGAGGCGCTCCCCCTCCCTAGGCTCCTCTAACCCTTATGGTTGGATCTTTGTAGTTGCAATGGTAGCACTAGGTTTTACATCAATTATATGATTTCCATTATCCTACTCTGAATCAAATTCTGAGCCAAAGGTTGATTCTTTTCGTTTTATCTTAGTCAACAATGATTGTTTGAATTGACATTGATTAGTGTTGTGCCATGATATTTTGTGGAACTCACACCACTTTCTAGTGTCCTTCTTCGAATTCCCATTACCCTTCTTTGCCTATGGCTTAGATTACTTGTATTGAGGCTATCTCTCCTTACTCTACGAGTTAGGGCCACCTTAAGGGCCTCGACAAAGACTAGGGTAGAATTCCTCCTTAAGGGAATCAACAAAGACCAATGTAGAATTCCTCCTTGTATTGGTCATCATAGTTTCCAATAGGGTATAATTCCTCCTTAAGGGCATCAACTAAGACAACCCAAGTGATTTTTATCCTAAATGTTGTAGAATAATCTCCATTTGGTTTCTCCTAGTAATGTTTCCACCAATATTTGACACGGGTAAGAGCTTTAAGGAGCATGAAGGTGATATTTTCAATGTTGGAAATTTTTTGAACAAAGTAATAACCCTGTAACAAATTTATCCATTTCTCCAAAGCATATTCATCTATCTAGCATTAAAATAAAGGAATATTAAAATTAAGTTGTACCTTGAAGGGTGTCACACCTCCAAAGTGGCTTCTTGTTGAATATTCCTTGATCGACATTGGAAGTTGTCGAAGAATCTAGGTGAAATTGTCCATCATCTCATTCCTCTATCATGCAAGGGATTCCTCGAGTAACAACTTGAAAGAATCTATTTCTCCATCATCTCTCTTTTCTTTTTCCATGGGAGGTCACTTGGGTCAGTGAGAGTGGTCTTCCCTAATTAAAATTATCTCAATACCTACTATCCCTATCTAAAATAATGGCCTATGGTAACCAAAAATGAACCCAAACATGCTCAAAGAAGATCTTAGCAATGGATTTGGTTGTTGTTGTTCCTAAGATTTATTATGGGCTCACATAACATTGTCAAGCATCATAAATTTTAATAATATTTGCTTTTATAGTGATTTTCTACCTTCATCTTGAAATGAAACTTCAAAACCTAATGATTTAGAAACATAGAGACATTATCCCTTCCTTTGAGTTTTATCAATAATCAAGAGATGGAAAGTAGAATGATAGCAAAAAAAATTGACAAACAAAGCAAGGTATCCAATGCTGACAAATCTTACCTTATTTGCAATAGAAGAAACATGAAATGTACAAGAGATGAATGAATACGAGATTATTTATGCAGATATAGGTCTTATTTTACTTATAGTAAAATGGAGGAAAAACTATACCTGAATAAACATCCAATTAAGTGAACCATAGTAGATGTATTACTAAATTGCAGTCTTTCATTCCTTTAAACACCATAGAGTGAAGAAGTTGAATTATCGTAAAGTAACAACACAGAGAAAATACATAACTCAAATAAAAGAGAGGTAGAATCTTTGTCTTTCTGTAGGGATTTGTATTAAGAAGTCTCTCTTTATATCAGGCGAGAAAAATCCATCATCATATCTCTAATGTGTTTATTTATACAAATTTGTCTTCACCAAAAATTGGTTAGAATTCCACACTTCTAGATCTCAAAATAGAAAAAAAATCTAGGCTAACTAAATATTACAAAATATTTGAACATCTGTCTTCCTTCTGGAAGCTTCATCACTTGTTGGCTATATTAAGGCTTATCCTTCCTTCATTTGCTCCTAGATGCAACTGTCTTCTGTTGATCCTTGTATTGTGTGTGAAAATATAATAATGCAACTATGAACTTGGGGGGCTTTGTATTAACATTCAATTCAAAGGTAAAAGCCTTTTTATGTACCAATGGTAAACTCCTCTGAACTTTTACAACAACCTGTTGAGTATTCTGATATTGTAAACTTTACTTGACGAGAATATCATTTAAAACTTGCAAATTAACTTAATTGAATTGCAATATAGTATTTTGCATCCTCTCCATGTTCCTCTTAAAATTTTCCTTTCTTTTATCAAACTCAATTATCCCAATAGTAGAGTGAACATCACTGAGATCAATTTCTATCATTTCTACATCCACAGCTAAAATATCATCTATACAAGCAACTTTTTCTTCTTTAGCTAATCTTTTTCTTTCTTCAATATTATTTTCCCAAAATTTTAATTCCATTTCTCCTTTCAATTGTTCAATTTATGAAAACATAAAAA
>SNQJ01S0032736.1:33926-49018 GCA_010110895.2 Picea sitchensis
GATGTCTATAAGGTTGTCTTATATATCTTCATTACATACTATGTTATTTAGTTCTTTTTCAATGATACTTATGTCCTGATCCAATTAGGTTTCCTTAATGAAACCCACATAATATCTATATACCTTGAGATATAACTAAGTAAAATTTTGATATTCTAGTTAAATTTAGTTTAATTATCCTAGATAGTTCTTGAGTAAATTAAAAAAAAAAAACGTTATTAGCTTGACTTGATATTTATCATTAAGCATGTTCAAAGATTTATAGTATTTAGTTTAATAAAAGAAAAGAAATAATGACTCCATTACCCAATAAAGACAGTTGGTCTATTGTTCTTTAGTGCCTCACGTAGGATCCACAATCCCCAGATGGAGCCTATGTTAGAACATAAGTCAAAATTTTGAATAAAATTCAAAATTTGAATTCTTTTTAATTTGTTTCTAATTTTTTCCATTTATCAATAAAATTTTAGCTTTAGAATTATCATTTTATACACTAAGACAATTTTTTTATGTTTTGACTGGGTGGATCAATCCTTATCCTTTAAACCTGATGCTTATCAAGATTGACGGTTCATGGGATTTTAGAAATTTAAAGATGTGAAATGATTAATCAAAAGTGCAATTCCCGTTTGAAGTTCCACTTCGGGACTTTGCACTTCGACACTCTAAGATCAAACATTTAAAGTTCCTATTAACCTCGAAGTCAGGAAGCTCCAGAGTCCCAAAGTTCCATAATATTGTTTTATAAAATAAATTACTCAACTGACATGTCATATACCACCTGGAATTCTTTACACTTGGAGACATGTGGCACTCATTTTGGAAATTTTTGGACACATAACTCGCATGTTTCAGGATGACACATGTCACTCATGTTCTCAGGACGTGTCATCATATGTGACATCATCCTTCCATGTCACTCTGGGAGAATTTCCTCCAGGATATCATATTATCAATGAATCCACGAAGTGTCAGAAGGTCGGAGTGCTGAAGTACCAAAGCGTCGGAGATTAAAGGTTAAGACATGATTTATTAGGAGATATTAATAGTAAGTAGTTACTTCGTAACTTCGACCTTTGAGATGTTTAACATTTCTATTACAATAGTCCTGAAGTCGTGAAGCTCTGGAGTCTCTAAGTCCCAAAGCATTGAAAGATTAAAAAGGAAAAGCAACAGTTAATTAAATTAAATCGTAATTAAAGGATAACTAATCACTATGTGACTTCGGCCTTCGGGAGATGTTTAACATTCTCTATTCAAATCCATGAATGTCAAAGTGTCGAAATACTTATTCCCACTAATCACGATTATTAAGGTAAATAAAGCATGGTTAGTGTGAAATATTTGAATTAAGTTCACTTTCGTCAAGTAATAAATTCGCCAGCTTTACCATGATTATTCTTTCATTCAAATTAATTAGTGATTGAATGGAGAATTAATTAGTGTCTTGTATTCCAATTTTATTAAATATTTGAACTTTGTATCATTTCTCCATTCGCATCCAGAAATTATATCTCGTCTCTGCATTCGTATTCATAAGTCTTGTTTTATTACAGAGAGATAATATTGTAGAAGGAAAATCATGGCGTTGCACAAAGCAACAAGAATACAATATCTGTTTATAAAAGATCCAAACCCAAATTCAAACATGTCTTCAGATATTACTGCTCGCCTAACAAACATCATCAAATCATGGGCGCGGATTTATGAAATTTTGGAATACGAGAAATATGTTCCTTCATATGAATCAAGCGAGGGAGAAGATGTGTTAACCAAAAATAAGCTCAAGGAGGTGGCCAAGTTAGATCTTCATAAAGTCACAGCAAGGCCAAAAACTTTTCCCTATACAGACATGATATGTTGGGCTCTGGACCATGTGGATATACCGACCAGAAATTGATATATTTACCACTAATGTGTGAGAAGGAAGGAGAAAAGAAGTACCGTTTACCGGTGTTTGTCCCTGCACGGTCCGAGTTGAGCTCCAATCTTTCGATCCTCGATAATCTATGTAGACAAAAAAAAGTACAACGACTTCCTACTCTACTGAGATTAGTTTGAAGCAGGTCTATCTATTAGAGACAATTTCATGTGAGATTAAGCACAAACTAGAAAGAAACAGGCCAAGCATATTATATTAATGAGAACAACAATGAAGAAAACTTACAACCATAGATGTGAGTGTAGTAGCTTCATCAAGTTCCCCTTGTCCAAACCCTTGCTTAAACAATCCACACACAGAATGTTGATGCTCCAGATGACATACTACTCATGAGATCATAAGTTTTGTATAATTCTCAATCTCCATTCCCTCTCCTCCATGTAAACCCCTCATTATATAAGATTTGGAGGCTTAACCACCATGGAGAAGATCTCTCATCAGATCCACTAAGAAAGGGATCTCTAAGATATTTGGGGAGAATATATCTCTTAAGGATTTTGGGGAGGAAATATCTCTCAAGGATTTTAAGGAGGAAATATTTCAACCATCCATGAGATCCTCTACCTTC
The DNA here is from genome assembly GCA_010110895.2 of Picea sitchensis. Taxonomy (NCBI): domain Eukaryota; kingdom Viridiplantae; phylum Streptophyta; class Pinopsida; order Pinales; family Pinaceae; genus Picea; species Picea sitchensis. The sequence continues at coordinate 36,437 of SNQJ01S0032736.1, forward strand.
CCTAAAAAATAGGAAACCAAATGTGGTGGATCCTCACATAGTACTGTTTTTCGCGAATGTGTAATAATTCATGTGCACTTGATTCTCTCAATAATCAATTTCTTTTCCATGAATATTAATAATAATTCATGTGTGCATAGTATTTTTACCTTCATATAACATATTTCTCCTCCACAGGGATTGTGGCCATAGGTTATTCCATGAGGTGTCGAGGTTCATACGACACTTTTACGACACTGCGACACTTAGGGTGAGGTACCTAGGTTGTACAAATTTCATGTTAACACCACCATAGAATTATTCGGGTCCTTTAACTATTATTATCCAACAAATGAGAAGGGATACAACCCTAAAACAACAAAACATGTTGTAACTTCTCTTCTTTCTCCTCAGTCTCCTCTCTGGGAATACAATATTTTCTTTTTCATGAATATTAATAATAATTCATGTGCACTTGATTCTCTCACTTAATCAATTTCTTTTCCATGAATATTAATAATAATTCATGTGTACTTAGTATTTCTTTGCCTTCATATAATATATCCCTCCTCCACATTGAATAGGGATTGTGACATAGGTTATTCCATGGTGTCAAGGTGTATGCGACACTTATACGACACTTTACGACACTTAGGGTGAGGTACCTAGGTGTGCAAATTTCATGTGTAACACCACCATAGAAATTGTCAGGTCCTTCCTTTATTATTATCCAACAAATGAAGGGATACAACCTAAAACAAAGCTGTTGTAACTTCCTCTTCTTTCTCTCACAGTCTCCTCTCTCAGAATACAATATTTAAAATGACACATAGCCTTAATACATTTCCCTCATAAAAGAGGGTTGCCTTCTAAGGGAAAAAACCCTAACATAACTTCTATTGTCAGATCTGCAACCTTATAATGAATGGTCTAGATTTACTATGAAATTACAATATACATTTACAAGGAAATTTTTCCTTCAGGGGCTCTGCCCTCGAACCCCCACCGGGGGCCCGCTTTCCCCCGAACCCCCCATCCAGGAGGATAGTTCCCTCGGACCCTAGAAATTATCGGAGGAGGATTACCATATAAGACTTCATGAATTTGAGTAAAAACATAGTGGCAAATCTCATAAAAACAATCTTCTGCATTTTCCTCCCATAGTTTGGAATCATAGATATGTATTGGTTCAATGAATGATGGGGTCCAGTTCCAATTCATCAGAGGAAATGGAGTTTTGAAACATATAGAATCTATAATGTATGTTGACATGTAAAAGGGAGCATGTTGTCATGTATATTTATGAGATGTATAAACCCCTATTTGTTTTACCAAGTTATCCTACAACAACTTTCCCCAATCAAAAGAAAAACCTTGCGAAATTTAATGAATTAGAGGGACCCAATCTACAGTGAAATGTGAAGGGTTTTTCTTTCCATACAGTCTACAAAGCATCATAACTACGTACATAATGTGTGCATCACAAGAAGTTTTAGAATATATTCCATGACTATTAGCTTTACATTTGTTTTCATTTCCCCACCAAGTTTTAACTATATCATGGACACTTCTGTCATATTATGTGCATTCATCTTTCTCAAAATTATTCACAAATTGTACATTGCAAACATGTTTGGGATTACTAGATAATTTATACATTAATTGGATGTCTTCGGGTTGGAACGAGACGACAATAGTCCTTTGACGACTGTAGAAAGTTCTGGTCGGTATATCCACATGGTCCAAAGCCCAACATATCATGTCTATATAGGGAAAAAATTTTGGCCTTGTTGTGACTTTATGAAGATCTAACTTGGCCACCTCCTTGAGCTTATTTTTGGTTAACACATCTTCTCCCTTGCTTGATTCATATGAAGGAACAAATTTCTCGTATTCCAAAATTTCATAAATCCACGCCCATGATTTGATAATATTTGTTAAGCGAGCAGTAATATCTGAATACATGTTTGAATTTGGGTTTGGATCTTCTATAAACAGATATTGTATTCTTGTTGCTTTGTGCAACGCCATGATTTTCCTTCTACAATATTATCTCTCTATAATAAAACAAGACATTTGAATATGAATGCAGAGACGAGATATAATTTCTGGATGCGAATGGAGAAATGATACAAAGTTCAAATATTTTATAAAATTGGAATACAAGACACTAATTAATTCTCCATTCAATCACTAATTAATTTGAATGAAAGAATAATCATGGTAAAGCTGGTGAATTTATTACTTGACGAAAGCGAACTTAATTCAAATATTTCACACTAACCATATTTTATTTACCTTAATAATCGTGATTAGTGGGAATAAGTATTTTGACACTTTGACGTTCATGGATTTGAATAGAGAATGTTAAACATCTCCCGAAGGCCGAAGTCACATAGTGATTAGTTATCCTTTAATTACGATTTAATTTAATTAACTGTTGCTTTTCCTTTTTAATCTTTCAATGCTTTGGGACTTCGAGACTCTAGAGCTTCACGAATTTAGGACTATTGTAATAGAAATGTTAAACATCTCAAAGGTCGAAGTTATGAAGTCACTACTTACTATTAATATCTCCTAATAAATCATGTCTTAACCTTTAATCTCCGACGCTTTGGTACTTCAGCACTTCGACCTTCCGACACTTCGTGGATTCATTGATAATATGATATCCTGGAGGAAATTCTCCCAGAGTGACATGGAAGGATGACATCACATATGATGAAACGTCCTGAGAACATGAGTGACATGTGTCATCCTGAAACATGCGAATTATGTGTCCAAAAATTTCCAAAATGAGTGCCACGTGTCTCCAAGTGTAAATGATTCCAGGTGGTATATGACATGTCAGCTGAGTAATTTATTTTATAAAACAATATTATGGAACTTCGAGACTCTGGAGCTTCCTGACTTTGGGGTTAATAGGAACTTTAAACGTTTGATCTTAGAGTGTCAAAGTGCGAAGTCCTGAAGTGGAACTTCAAACGGGAATTGCACTTTTGATTAATCATTTCACATCTTTAAATTTCTGAAATCCCATGAACCATCAATCTTGATAAGCATCAGGTTTAAAGGATAAGGATTGATCCACCCAGTCAAAACATAAAAAAAATTGTATTAGTGTATAAAATGATAATTCTAAAGCTAAAATTTTATTGATAAATGGAAAAAATTAGAAACAAATTAAAAAGAATTCAAATTTTGAATTTTATTCAAAATTTTGACTTATGTTCTAACATAGGCTCCATTTGGGGATTGTGGATCCTACGTGAGGCACTAAAGAACAATAGACCAACTGTCTTTATTGGGTAAATGGAGTCATTATTTCTTTTCTTTTATTAAACTAAATACTATAAATCTTTGAACATGCTTAATAATAAATATCAAGTCAAGCTAATAAAAGGTTTTTTTTTTTTTAATTTACTCAAGAACTATCTAGGATAATTAAACTAAATTTAACTAGAATATCAAACTTTTACTTACTTAGTTATATCTCAAGGTATATAGATATTATGTGGGTTTCATTAAGGAAACCTAATTGGATCAGGACATAAGTATCATTGAAAAAGAACTAAATAACATAGTATGTAATGAAGATATATAAGACAACCTTATAGACATCATAGATATTTATTCACTGCCAACAGGCATGTTCAGTACCCTGATGAAGTTATCTATATACCCCATATTGAATTTCCTTTCACCACTTCAAAAACATGTTTTCATTTAATTGAGATGAGGGCAATATGAATTTTCTTTCATCATCTCTTTTGGACAAGATGGAGGCAATCAATATATGAATTTCCTTTCACCATATTTATTATTTAATTTTATCACTTTGAAGTGGGTGAAATCAATGTATCTAATATAAAAGGGATGACATCCATTTTTGATCTAATATAAAGTTGGTCTGTCTACAGTTTTGAGAATACTCTGAGATTAGTTTTCTTTCAATTCTAGGCATACCTTCTCCTATAGGTAAGCTATATTTGGAAATAATTTATTTTTTAAGGATTAACCTTGAGGAAAATCAAATTAGTTATAATCTAATATTGAAGATAAATTTACTAGGATTAGCCTAGATATATCTTTCAACTAGAATCAAGAAATGCATAAGATCTTTGCCAGACTTGTTAAAATATCATGCTTTAATTTTCAAATATTGGCTAAATTTATCATTTCTATACTGATTAATATAATCAAATAGAAAAGAAAACTTTATTTGTCATTAAATCTAATGATAAGGGTGGTAGGTGTAAGATAAGTTCTCATTAGCTCTGATGTACAAAAGATACTTCAAACAATTTTCTCTGTCAAATCTGGACCCCCTTTTCAATCTATTCCACAACAATATTCCTACCTTTCAACATTTTTCATATGATTATCCTCTATGTTTCGTACTAGTGGTGATCATAGACCCAATAAAAATGACGTTACATATCTCCTGTTCACTGCCTCTCTAGTCTTTTCATTCAATAATGAAGCTATCTCTCAATTCGTGGGAATTAACCCTCACATCTGTTATGAAAAGGTCTTACGTACTTAATCGAAATGGTAAGGAGACAAAGGAAAAGTATTTACCAAATTTCCCTTCGATTTTTAAGAGGAATTAATCTTATTCATCGCCTTATTCCATAAAATCCAATAGAAAGGAGAAATATGAGTTGTGGTCGTGATGACTGTGAGTGCTTCAACTGTGCAATTCATACCCTTCAGGAACAAGTTCGGGAGTAGAAAGAAACAATCCAAGAGCTTTGACATTCGAATGATAATCTTCACCAGCAACTCCAGTCACAGGAATTGCAACATCGTGAAGAATTAGAAATGATAATGAGAGTTGTAAGTCAAAATACAGTGTGTTTAAGCTCCCAACATCGATAGTTAAGACACCTGCAAAGGAAACAACCACCAATCTTTGTTCCTGGAGACTTTGTCAGATCCAGAGCTTCAATAGCATCGTCCTCCTTTCCAAGGAATAATTATTTGCTAGTCGATCTTATGCCAAGTCGCAAAACAAAACATCAGAACAATGAAGAGTTTCAACAATTGGAGCTCCCAATGAATGCATTGTTTCAACATTTGGACAATCGAGTAAAAGCAGTGGAAGCAAAGCCTGAAGAAGTTACAATTCCCATTAGTAGCCAATGATAGGTTACCATGTTATTTTTCTATTTGTTTCCTGAAGCTATGAAAATTTATAGACTTATGAAGGATTAAGATACAAATATGTAGGCACTTACTATAGAATTTTTTTCGAGTTTTGAACTTATAATATCTGTAATTTTGTTATCCAAAACTGTAATGATTTTTCACAACTTGAATTTATCTAATGATATCTTCAACTACTTCTATCAAAATAAACTTGTTTTTATTTACTGAAAAACAAAAGATGATTCGTGATTTAAAAATAATAATAATTTTCCTTTTTTAATTTTCTAAAAAATCGAAAAAAGATTATTTTTTGAAAAATATTTACATAAAATTTTTCAGCAATCAAAACACTCAAATAACCTTAATTGGATTTTAAATCATAAATAATGATTTCTCAACTCAATCATGGATTTAAAAACAAAAATAAAATTTAAATGCCAATGTAAATCCAATCCACACTGGTATGTATAATGGGAAACTAAAACTAAAAATTGAAAACTAAACTACTGCTTGCAATGCTTTAAGTAACTCCCATTGATAGGGGCATCGAAAATCTATCCATTTAGATTTTCGAGAGAGAAACAATTTATCCCTTTGAATTCCGCAATCTTGAAAGGACCAAACCAAAGATGATCAAATTTCCATGTTTTCCAACATCTTCTTTTCTAGCTTCCCACTTTAGAACTAAATCTCCAAGAAGAAAATCTTTGCCTTTGGATTTCTTATCAAAAATAGCCTTCATTTTGTCGTGATACTTTTAAATATTTTCATCAACTTCTTCCATGTTCTGCTGGACCTCAATTATTTGATTGATCCTTCTTGTCAAATCATTTGGTTCTTCATTAACATCCTGCCATAATTTCATCACAGAAAGAGAAGGATTAATATGAAAAATAACATCTATGCTATACATTAATTGAAAATGTGACATACAAATTGATTTCTTGGTGCAAATTATTTTTTCCCATAGAGCATATTTTAAATGTATATGCCAAGATTTCTTATTTTCTGTCAGAAATTTCTTAATTATCCTCATTAAAATTTTATTAGAAGATTATGCTAGACCATTCCCTTGAGGATAATATGTAGTAGAATGGCCCAAACTAATATTATATTTCTGAAAAAAGTTTATCATAGAAACCGATTTAAAATCTTGTCCATTGTCTGTGATTATTTTTCTTGGACAACCAAATCTTGATAAAATATTTTCTTCCAAGAAATTTATTACCACTGAATCTGTAGCATTTTGGGTTGGAATAGCCTCTAGCCATTTGGAAAATTAATCAGTGGAAGTTAAAATCCATTTGTGTTGGGCACTAGATTGGGGGTGAATCTCTCCAATGAAATCTAGACCCCATTGTTGGAAATGAGCTTCAACTTTGTCAGAGACTAAAGTTAAGGTGGGAAGGTTTTGTTTTCCAAAAAAAAGGTTGGCATTGTCTGCAAGCTCTAACCCTTGCATTTACATCAACCAAACATTTTGGCCAATAATAGCTTTCCCTTAGGATTTTGTAAGTTGTCGCTCTCTAAGCATGGTGTCCTCCACATACGCCTTTTTGAAATTCATCAATAACACCTTATGTTTCAGACTCTGTTAGGAAACTTAATAAGAATCACAAAGGATCTTTCCAATATAGCTTAACATCAACAATGCAATATTTGATTTCTTGTATTTTAATGTTCTTGCCTTGGAAGGAGTCATATCAACAAGGCATTGAAGAGTAAGAAGGAATGACACTATGTAGTTATAACAGGAAGAGAAAGATAATTTGTCATCTATTTGAGTTGTTGGAACTTGATAATCAATTTCTTCAATATATGGTAGAGAATTTTCAAACTCAAAGTGATTTATTCCAAGAGCTCTAAGATTTGATTCAACAAGCAATTTTTCCAAACCCCATCCTTTTACTAATTTGGTTGGTTTGATTTCCAATTCATATTCTTGAATTTTTGCCAACCATATGCCTCTTCTACCATCACTATCAAGCTCAATTAAGATGTCTTTGACTGTACTGGTGGGTACATATGATATCACTTTGGAATATAATACATATGTCCTGAAAGCTTTAAGTGATTTAACGATAACATAAGCCTGTTTTTTCTAAAATATCATATTTCAACTCTACATCTCCGAGGATTTTACTAAAAAAGGCAATTGGTTGTTCAAATCCATCATTATTTTTCTGTAAAAGCACTGTTGCAATAGTATGTTCGGATGGAAAAGAAAATATTAAAAACTCCTTTGAATAATTTGGACTTACCAATACTGGTGCTTGTCATCTGGCATTTTTGACTCATTGAAAAGATACCTTAGCTTCCACTATCCGTTTTACCTTGTTATCTTTCTTCAGCATATCTGTGATGAGTTTAATAATTTCAGCAAAATTTGGAATAAATCTTCTCAAGAAATTGATTCTTCCTAAAAATGTTTGATTTTCTTTTTTATTTCTTGGTATATTAAACTTATCAATGGATTCAACTTCGTTTGGATCAATTTTTATCCCATCCTTGGATACAATATGACCTAAAAACTTCCCTTCTTGCATGGAAAAATGAGATTTCTTGAGATTTAGAGACAAACCAAATTTTCTACATTTATCAAAATTTTTCTTGAGGTGTTTCAAATGTCCTGCATCAAAATTGGAAAAAATTGTTAGATCTTCCAAATAAATAACAACAAATTTTTCTCTCTCACCAGCAAAATCTATATCCATGGCTCTTTAAAAAATCTATATCCGTGGCTCTTTGAAAAGTTGCACCTGCATTCATCAAACCAAATGGCATTTTGTCATACATAAATGTTCCCCATGGAGTAGTAAATGTAGCTTTTTCTTTATCATCTTCATGGACAACTATTTGATTATACCCTGAAAATCCATCAATCATAGAAATTATATTTTCCCCAACTACCCTTTCAAGAATATGATCCATTTTAGGAAGAGCATAATTATCTTTTAACGAAGATTGATTTAGATTTCTAAAATCTACACATAATTTTATCTCCTCGTATTTATTTTTGATAGGAACCTGTTAGCTACCCATTCAGAGTATCTAAGTGGCACAATAATTTTTGCATCTAGAAGTTTCTTAACCTCCTGTTCTATTAAAGGAAAAATAATAGGATTTATCTGCCTAAGATTTTGTTTGAAAGTCTTGACACCTAGTTTTAAAGGAATATTATGCTCTATAATAGAAGTATCATAAGTTTTCAGATCTTCATAGGACCATGCAAAAACATCTTTATATTCCTTAAGAAATTCAACATACTTTTTCTTCATTTCAATGGGAAGATATTTAGACAACTTTACAAGATTTGGATTTTCATTAGAACCAATATTACAATCTTCAACTTCTTTGGTTGAGGCTGCAAAGTTGATTTCAAAGGGATATCATTTTGGTCAAACAATCTTTCTAAAGGAATGAGCCCTTTTGGAATCTGATCGTTTTTTAACAAAAGCATCTTATGATTTGCAATTTTTTCTTTCAACTTCTCTTCAGTTTCTTCTTCTTGCATAATCCAAGCTGGATCATTTTGACTTTCTTGATCAATATGTGTTTTAGAAAATCCGTCCACCATTTCATGAAATTGCTTTATCCGTTCATCATATTTAAATATTTGCCAATAGTGAACATTATTAGGTATTGAAGGTTTATGTCTCATCTCAATATGATATTTCAATTTCAAAACAATAGGTGGTATGAAAGTACTTGTAGCTTTAGCCAATGAATCGGCTTGTTGATTGTGCAATCTAGAAATAACATGAAAGTTGTTAAAAGATAGGAAATATTTTTAAATCAAATTCCATGCACAATTTCGGTAGGATATCATTCTACAATGTTTAGCTTGATATTATTGTCTTATATATTTAACAATAATCTCAACATCCCCATATACTATCAAGTGTTTAATTTTGATCTTTCTAGCATCTTCTAATCCTAAAATCAAAGCTTCATATTCACATACATTATTTGTGTAATCAATATCAAACTGCAATCTATAAGAAAATGGAATATAATACTCATCATTTGGTGCCACAAATAATATTCCAACTCCTGCTCCTTCCCACGAAGAGGCACCATCGAAATACATTTTCCACATTCCTTCTCTAATATATACATTTTCTTCAGAAGTTTTAATTTTTCATTTTCATTCTCTGTAAAAGTTAAAAAATCATCATCAATAGATAATATACAATTTCCTAAATCCTGATCGGCAACATATATTGGATAATTGTTAGGATTTTGTGGATCACTTACAGTATAAGCCAATAGTGTCTCTTTGTACAATCTTGTAAATTTCCCACGAAAAATATGAATCGTGGCATACGTCATATCTAACTGTACTAATCCTCCTAGATTATCAGCCCAAGATCTTGATCAAAGCATGCCATACTTCGGAGGTACATCGGCTACTACAACATCCATAAGAACACTTTTGATTGGGATTTGGACCAAATTTACAACTAAATCCTTTATGATACCCAAACACTTAACTTTCCTATAATAAAAATAATATAGGTCTCGTAATTTGTAAGCCCAATTTATTCATTATTATATTTTGCATCAGATTGTGTGAAGCACTTGAGTCTAGCATACAATTATGTAGAAAATGATCATGTACAGTAAGAGTGGTATAAAATGGAGCCTCATAATCTAGTTGTCATTTTCAATACGAGGCCCAACATGATTGTTGGATGTTCTTCCTACAAATTAATCACATCAGCTTGACTCTCTGAATCTGAGAAATTTATGACTTTTGAAATTTGATTTTTATATACTGTATTCTTTGCGAGTTATATCAAAGGTATTGGAATCTTAATTTTATTCATTTCATTTTCAAGATTAAAAGTGATAACTGATTTTTCTAATTCTTTAGTGTGCACTTCTGCCTCTTTCTTTTCCAGAGTTTTAGTTTGTGTTTCCTTTGTTTCAACCTGTTTCATTTGAACTATTGATGTTTCAGTTGATGGCTTTAAGACTACAACTTCATTTTCTTTATTCCTTAGCAAAACCATTTTTGGTGGATTTGAATCAACATTTTTATCTCTTGGCCTTAAATCATATTTATTATGTAACTCAGCCAAATATCGAATCAATGAGATCTTTGTATTGCGATATAGGTTCATCAAGGTTATTAATATTTTCCTCATCAAGTGTTTGTCCAAAATTTAAAGATTGTTCGTAGTCTTGTTGGGTTAGATGAAGTTCACTATCATCATCACTTAATTATTCATTTCCTCATCTAATTCATCATATTCTTGAACTTCATCTCCTTGTATTAAATTCTCAGTTTTAAAAGGAGATTGAATTTTCTGATCCTCGTTTTAATTGGTCTCTGTTGATATTGAGGATTTGTATCCAGGTTTCTTCTAAATTGATTTGGATACCTAACATAAGTGTTAGGTTTATATTTCTCCATCTCCATCCTGGATATTTTATTGGATAAATCGTTAATGATTTTAGCCATTTCATCACTTTTTTCATCTTGTGTATTTCTCCCTGAACCCGAAGGTCCTCCTTGTTCTTTAAATTTTGTAGGTTCCCTAATTCCAACTTCATCCTTTGTTTTTAGTTTTCTTGATTCTGTCATATTAGATTCGATTTCAATAGAATCATCTTCCATCCTGACTAATGTTGTAGCTCTTCTCCCCTCAAAAGTAATGCGATGTCAAATTCAAATGCCCCTACAAAAGTAACCTTTGTCCCTGGATAGGATGGCTTAACCTCAACTGGGATCTTACTATACAACTTATTAAATCTTTGGATAAATTCAGAAACTGTTTCAGAAGGCTTATTTTTTAAACAACCAAAATTAGTCAAATAATATAGGTGATCTTTTTTTCTCACCCCATTGTCTCAAGAAAATAGTTTCTAAATCATCATAGGTTTCTATGGAATCTGAATGAAGTCCCCTAAACTAGGTTCTGACTTGTCCCTCAAAATACTGTACAAACAATCTCATGTAAACATCTTCATGCTCAATGCCAAGTATATCGACAAATTGATAAAAAAAAATACCATATGTTCAGTGGTTGTTAAATCCCCTTCCCCCATAAATTTAGGTAAGCTTTTCATATAATTATTAGGTAAATCATGCAAATTTGTAGGAAGGGATAAAGGAGCATATCTAGCAGCTACTTTAGTAAAAATCCTTGGGGGAGGTGGTGGTAAAGGATCACCAAGTATCAATTCAATTGAATGTTTGACTTATAAGTGTAGAAGCACCCCCGTAGGTGAAGCAAATATATCTCTCTATTCCTCGAAAATATTTTCCACCTACTTTTTCTATGTAGAGAGGCCCCATGCTGAGGCAGTGGCAGTCACAGTGACCGTTTTCTCAACATTTGACTGAACCATGAAGAGGACACATTTTTCATTCTAAGAGATTACATTTTGGCACTTCTTTTATGAGATCAAGGAAACTAAAGTAATCGAGACTAGCTATGGTACCCTATAGAGTTGTCCTCCCAAAGTAACAATGACACTATGAAGTCTAGAATTAATAATAGCATGATGTTTCCAAATATGGGTTTGTCCTAAAAGAACATCACAAAATTTAAGTGGGGAAGCATCACACATTACCTCATTGTTGAACCTATTTGAAATTCATTTTGATTCTCCTTGTGTGGTATTAAACCATGGTTTTTTTGGTGACATCTAAACATTTACTTAGGAAGTATTAGAAAATTCTCTAATAGTGCAATGTTGAATACAAAGCTCATTTTTTAAAGCTATGACAAAAAACAAAACAAAACATTTTTCATCGTCTCACAAAGGAAACTGAAATATACAAGTTTATCAATTTAAACAAAAATATATTTAAATAAATAATATTAATTTAAAAAATAGAGTTGACACTCCATGCAAACTCACCCATGATGCTTCATGGTTGTTATAGTCCAAAAATGCCACATATATGCATCCAAGACATTGGCCATCAATTTGCATCCTTTATCAAATCATATTGCTGAGGTTTCCTTTCAAAAAACAATTTTTTGGATAATGTACATGTCTTGCTGCACTTTTGTCCCGGATAAATACACGTGTTGCATGCTAATCCTCCCTCATACATACGCTTGTTGCATGCTAGTTATCCCACGTTTACTCCCCAAAAATTCAAAAAATATAAAATTTTGTGTATTTCGGCAGAGTTTATGGGCTATGAAGGGTTTCCTAACCATTTAACCCCCTGTAGCCCTTCCCCAAACCGAATAACCGAAGTACAGTAATTGATATATTTACCTTTAAGAAACAATCCTTGGAGATCAATGAAGGATTGCAAATAGCCCAACAGATTTTTTATGAAAGTTTGGATATTATCCAGAAGCATTATCATGTCATCAATAATTCATTGCAAATTATTGTTGATAAAGAGAAATAATCTATCACTGCAAGATCCAAATTTCAAGAACTCATAGTTTGGAAGAAGAATCTAAATATACCAGGGTTTTT
>SNQJ01S0032736.1:49068-91278 GCA_010110895.2 Picea sitchensis
AGTACCCTGATGAAGTTATCTATATACCCCATATTGAATTTCCTTTCACCACTTCAAAAACATGTTTTCATTTAATTGAGATGAGGGCAATATGAATTTTCTTTCATCATCTCTTTTGGACAAGATGGGGGCAATCAATATATGAATTTCCTTTCACCATATTTATTATTTAATTTTATCACTTTGAAGTGGGGGAAATCAATGTATCTAATATAAAAGGGATGACATCCATTTTTGATCTGATATAAAGTTGGTCTGTCTACAGTTTTGAGAATACTCTGAGATTAGTTTTCTTTAAATTCTAGGTATACCTTCTCCTATAGGTAAGCTATATTTGGAAATAATTTATTTTTTAAGGATTAACCTTGAGGAAACTCAAATTAGTTATAATCTAATATTGAAGATAAATTTACTAGGATTAGCCTAGATATACCTTTCAACTAGAATCAAGAAATGCATAAGATCTTTGCCAGACTTGTTAAAATATCATGCTTTAATTTTCAAATATTGGCTAAATTTATCATTTCTATAATGATTAATATAATCAAATAGAAAAGAAAACTTTATTTGTCAGTAAATCTAATGTTAATGTTGGTAGGTGTAAGATAAGTTATCATTAGCTTTGATGGACAAAAGATACTTCAAACAATTTTCTCTGTCAAATTTGGACCCCCTTTTCAATCTATTCCACAACAATATTCCTACCTTTCAACATTTTTCATATGATTATCCTCTCTGTTTCATACTAGTGGCGATCATAGACCCAATGAAAATGACGTTACATATCTCTTGTTCACTGCCTCTCTAGTCTTTTCATTCAATAATGAAGCTATCTCTCAATTCGTGGGAATTAACCCTCACATCTGTTATGAAAAGGTCTTACGTACTTAATCGAAATGGTAAGGAGACAAAGGAAAAATATTTACCGAATTTCCCTTGGATTTTTAAGAGGAATTAGTCTTATTCATCACCTTATTCCATAAAATCCAATAGAAAGGAGAAACATGAGTTGTGGTCGTGATGACTATGAGTGCTTCAACTGTGCAATGCATACCCTTCAGGAACAAGTTCGGGAGTAGAAAGAAACAATCCAAGAGCTTTGACATTCGAATGATAAGCTTCACCAACAACTACAGTCACATGAATTGCAACATCGTGAAGAATTAGAAATGATAATGAGAGTTGTAAGTCAAAATATAGTGCGTTTAAGCTCCCATCATCGATAGTTAAGACACCTGGAAAGAAAACAACCACCAATCTTCGTTCCTGCAGACTTTGTCGGATCCAAAGCTTCAATAGAATCGTTCTCCTTTCCAAGGAATCATTATTTTCTAGTTGATATTATGCCAAGTCGCAAAACAAAACATCAGAACATTGAAGAGTTTCAACAATTGGAGCTCCCAATGAATGCATAGTTTCAACATTTGGACAATCGAGTAAAAGCAGTGGAAGCAAAGCCTGAAGAAGATACAATTCCCATTAGTAGCCAATGATAGGTTACCATGTTATTTTTTTATTTGTTTCCTGAAGCTATGAAAATTGATAGACTTGTGAAGGATTAAGATACAAAGATGTAGGTAGTTACTATAGAATTTTTTTCGAGTTTTGAACTTATAATATCTGTAATTTTGTTATCCAAAACTGTAATGATTTTTCACAACTTGAATTTATCTAATGAAATCTTCAACTACTTCTATCAAAATAAACTATTGTTTTATTTACTGAAAAACAAAATATGATTCGTGATTTAAAAATTTTCTGAAAAATCGAAAAAAGATTATTTTTTGAAAAATATTTACATAAAATTTTTCAACAATCAAAACACTCAAATGTCCTTAATTTTATTTGAAATCATAAATAGTGATTTCTCAACTCAATCATGGATTTAAAAACAAAAATGAAATTTAAATGCCAATGTAAATCCAATCCACACCGGTATGTATAATGGGAAACTAAAACTAAACTACTGCTTACAATGCTTTAAGTAACGCCCATTGATAGGGGCATCAAGAATCTGTCCATTTAGATTTTCGAGAGAGAAACAATTTATCCTTTCGAATTCTGCAATCTTGAAAGGACCAAACCAAAGATGATCAAATTTCCATGTTTTCCAGCATCTTCTCTTCTAGCTTCCCACTTTAGAACTAAATCTCCAGGAATAAATTCTTTGTCTTTGGATTTCTTATCAAAAATAGCCTTCATTTTGTCCTAATACTTTTAAATCTTTTCATCAACTTCTTCCCTGTTCTGCTGGACCTCAATTATTTGATTGATCCTTCTTGTCAAATCATTTGGTTCTTCATTAACATCCTGCCATAATTTCATCACAGAAAGAGAAGGATTAATATGAAAAATAACATCTATGCTATACATTAATTGAAAATGTGACATACAAATTGATTTCTTCGTGCAGATTATTTTCTCCCATAGAGCATATTTTAAATGTATATGCCAAGATTTCTTATTTTCTGTCAGAAATTTCTTAATTATCCTCATTAAAATTTTATTAGAAGATTCTGCTAGACCATTCCCTTGAGGATAATATGTTGTAGAATGACCCAAAATAATATTATATTTCTGAAAAAAGTTTATCATAGAAACAGATTTAAAAGCTTGTGCGTTGTCTGTGATTATTTTTCTTGGACAACCAAATCTTGATAAAATATTTTCTTCCGAGAAATTTATTACCACTGAATCTGTAGCATTCTGGTTTGGAATAGCCTCTAGCCATTTGGAAAAATAATCAGTGGAAGTTAAAATCCATTTGTGTTGGGCACTGGATTGGGGGTGAATCTCTCCGATGAAATCTAGACCCCATTGTTGGAAATGAGCTTCAACTTTGTCAGAGACTAAAGTTAAGGTGGGAAGGTTTTGTTTTCCAAAAAAAAAGTTGGCATTGTCTGCAAGCTCTAACCCTTGCATTTACATCAACCAAAAATTTTGGCCAATAATAGCTTTCCCTTAGAATTTTGTAAGTTGTCTCTCTCTAAGCATGGTGGCCTCCACATATGCCTTTGTGAAATTCATCAATAACACCTTCTGTTTCAGACTCTGTTAGGAAACTTAATAAGAATCACAAAGGATCTTTCCAATATAGCTTAACATCAACAATGCAATATTTGATTTCTTGTATTTTAATGTTCTTGCCTTGGAAGGAGTCATATCAGCAAGGCATTGAAGAGTAAGAAGGCATGACACTATGTAGTTATACCAGGAAGAGGAAGATAATTTGTCATCTATTTGAGTTGTTGGAACTTGATAATCAATTTCTTCAATATATGGTAGAGAATTTTCAAACTCAAAGTGATTTATTCCAAGAGCTCTAAGATTTTATTCAACAAGCAATTTTTCCAAACCCCGTCCTTTTACTAATTTGGTTGGTTTGATTTCCAGTTCATATTCTTGAATTTTTGCCAACCATTTGCCTCTTCTACCATCACTATCAGGCTAAATTAAGATGTCTTTGACTATACTAGTGGGTACATATGATATCACTTTGGAATATAATACATATGTCCTGAAAGATTTAAGTGATTTAACCATAACATAAGCCTGTTTTTCTAAAATATCATATTTCAACTCTACATCTCCGAGGATTTTACTAAAAAAGGCAATTGGTTGTTCAAATCCATCATTATTTTTCTGTAAAAGCACTGCTGCAATAGTATGTTCGGATGGAAAAGAAAAGATTAAAAACTCCTTTGAATAATTTGGACTTACCAATACTGGTGCTTGTCATCTAGCGTTTTTGACTCGTTGAAAAGATACCTTAGCTTCCACTATCCGTTTTACCTTGTTATCTTTCTTTAGCATATCTGTGATGAGTTTAATAATTTCAGCAAAATTTGGAATAAATCTTCTCAAGAAATTGATTCTTCCTAAAAATGTTTGATTTTCTTTTTTATTTCTTGGTATATTAAACTTATCAATGGATTCAACTCCGTTTGGATCAATTTTTATCCCATCCTTGGATACAATATGATCTAAAAACTTCCCTTCGTGGATGGAAAAATGATATTTCTTGAGATTTAGAGACAAACCAAATTTTCTACATTTATCAAAAATTTTCTTGAGGTGTTTCAAATGTCCTGCATCAAAATTGGAAAAAATTGTTAGATCATCCAAATAAATAACAACAAATTTGTCTCTCTCACCAGCAAAATCTATATCCATGGCTCTTTAAAAAATCTATATCCATGGCTCTTTGAAAAGTTGCACATGCATTCATCAAACCAAATGGCATTTTGTCATACATAAATGTTCCCCATGGAGTAGTAAATGTAGTTTTTTCTTTATCATCTTCATGGAAAACTATTTGATTATACCCTGAAAATCCATCAATCATAGAAATTATATTTTCCCCAACTACCCTTTCAAGAATATGATCCATTTTAGGAGGAGCATAATTATCTTTTAACGAAGATCGATTTAGATTTCTAAAATCTACACATAATCTTATCTCCTTGTATTTATTTTTCATAGGAACCAAATTAGCTACCCATTCAGAGTATCTAAGTGGCACAATAATTTTTGCATCTAGAAGTTTCTTAACCTCCCGTTCTATTACAGGAAAAATAATAGGATTTATCTGCCTAAGATTTTGTTTGAAAGTCTTGACACCCAGTTTTAAAGGAATATTATGCTCTATAATAGAAGTATCATAAGTTTTCAGATCTTCATAGGACCATTCAAAAACATCTTTATATTCCTTAAGAAATTCAACATACTTTTTCTTCATTTCAATGGGAAGATATTTAGACAACTTTACAAGATTTGGATTTTCATTAGAACCAATATTACAATCTTCAACTTCTTTGGTTGAGGCTGCAAATTTGATTTCAAAGGGATATCATTTTGATCAAACAATCTTTCTAAAGGAATGAGCCCTTTTGGAATCTGATCTTTTTTTAACAAAAGCATCTTATGATTTGTAATTTTTTCTTTAAACTTCTCGAGTTTCTTCTTCTTACATAATCGAAGCTAGATCATTTACTTTCTTGATCAATATGTGTTTTAGAAAATCCGTCCACCATTTCATGAAATTTCTTTATCCGTTCATCATCTTTAAATATTTGCCAATAGTGAACATTATTAGGTATTGAAGATTTATGTCTCATCTCAATATGATATTTCAATTTCAAAACAATAGGTGGTATGAAAGTAATTGTAGCTTTAGCCAATGAATCAGCTTGCTGATTGTGCAATCTAGAAATAACATGAATGTTGTTAAAAGATAGGATTTTTTTAAAAATCAAATTCCATGTACAATTTCAGTAGGATATCATTCTACAATGTTTAGATTGATATTATTGTCTTATATATTTAACAATAATCTCAACATCCCCATATACTATCAAGTGTTTAATTTTGATCTTTCTAGCATCTTCTAATCCTAAAATCAAAGCTTCATATTCACATACATTATTTGTGTAGTCAATATCAAACTGCAATATATAAGAAAATGGAATATAATACTCATCATTTGGTGCCACAAATAATATTCCAACTCCTGCTCCGTCCCAAGAAGAGGCACCATCGAAACACATTTTCCACATTCCTTCTCTAATATATACATTTTCTTCAGAAGTTTTAATTTTTCATTTTTATTCTTTGTAAAAGTTAAAAAATCATCATCAATAGATAATATACAATTTCCTAAATCCTGATCGGCAACATATATTGGATAATTGTTAGGATTTTGTGGATCACTTACAGTATAAGCCAATATTGTCTCTCTGTACAATCTTGTAAATTTCCCATGAAAAATATGAATTGTGGCATATGTCATATCTAACTATACTAATCCTCCTAGATTATCACCCCAAGATCTTGATCAAAGCTTGCCATCCTTCAGAGGTACATCGGCTACTACAACATCCATAAGAACACTTTTGATTGGGATTTAGACCAAATTTACAACTAAATCATTTATGATACCCAAACACTTAACTTTCCTATAATAAAAAGAATCTAGGTCTGGTAATTTGTAAGCCCAATTTATTCATAATTATATTTGGCATCAGATTGTGTGAAGCACTTGAGTCTAGCATACAATTATGTAGAAAATGATCATGTACAGTAAGAGTGGTATAAAATGAAGCCACATAATCTAGTTGTCATTTTCAATACGAGGCCCAACATGATTGTTGGATGTTCTTCCTGCAAATTAATCACATCATCTTGACTCTCTGAATCTGAGAAATTTATGACTTTTGAAATTTGATTTTTATATACTATATTCTTTGCGAGTTATATCAAAGGTATTGGAATCTTAATTTTATTCATTTCATTTTCAACATTAAAAGTGATAACTGATTTTTCTAATTCTTTAGTCTGCACTTCTGCCTCTTTCTTTTCCAGAGTTTTAGTTTGTGTTTCCTTTGTTTCAACCTGTTTCGTTTGAACTACTGATGTTTCAGTTGATGGATTTGAGACTACAACTTCATTTTCTTTATTCCTTAGCAAAATCATTTTTGGTGGATTTGAATCAACATTTTTATCTCTTGGTCTTAATTCATATTTATTATGTAACTCAACCAAATATCGAATCAATGAGATCTTTGTATTGCGATATAGGTTCATCAAGGTTATTAATATTTTCCTCATCAAGTGTTTGTCCAAAATTTAAATATTCTCCGTAGTCTTGTTGGGTTAGATGAAGTTCACTATCATCATCACTTAATTAGTCATTTCCTCATCTAATTCATCATATTTTTGAACTTCATCTCCTTGTATTAAATTCTCAGTTTTAAAAGGAGATTGAATTTTTTGATCCTCCTTTTAATTGGTCTCTGTTGATATTGAGGATTTATATCCAGGTTTCTTCTAAATTGATTTGGATACCTAACATAAGTGTTAGGTTTATATTTCTCCATCTCCATCCTAGATATTTTATTGGATAAATCGTTAATGATTTTAGCCATTTCATCACTTTTTTCATCTTGTGTATTTCTCCCCGAACCCGAAGGTCCTCCTTGTTCTTTAAATTTTGTAGGTTCCCTAATTCCAACTTCATCCTTTGTTTTTAGTTTTCTTGATTCTGTCATATTAGATTCGATTTCAACAGAATCATCTTCCATCCTGACTAATGTTGTAGCTCTTCTCCTCTCAAAAGTAATGCGAAGTCAAAGTCAAATGCCCCTGCAAAAGTAACCTTTGTCCCTAGATAGGATGGCTTAACCTCAACTGGGATATTACTATACAACTTATTAAATCTTTGGATAAATTCAGAAACTGTTTCAGAAGGCTTTTTTTTTAAACAACCAAAATTAGTCAAATAATATAGGTGATCTTTTTTCTCACCCCATTGTCTCAAGAAAATAGTTTCTAAATCATCATAGGTTTCTATGGAATCTGAATGAAGTCCCCTAAACCAGGTTCTGACTTGTCCCTCAAAATACTGTACAAACAATCTCATGTAAACATCTTCATTCTCAATGCCAAGTATATCGAAAAATTGATAAACAAATACCATATATTCAGTGGTTGTTAAATCCCCTTCCCCCATAAATTTAGGTAAGCTTTTCATATAATTATTAGGTAAATCGTGCAAATTTGTAGGAAGGGATAAAGGAGCATATCTAGCAGCTACTTTAGTAAATATCCTTGGGGGAGGTGGTGGTAAAGGATCACCAAGTATCAATTCAATTGAATGTTTGACTTTGCAGTGTAGAAGCACGCCTGTAGGTGAAGTGAATATATCTCTCTAATCCTCGACAATATTTTCCACCTTATTTTTCTATGTAGAGAGGCCCCATGCTGAGGCAGTGGTAGTCACAGTGAGCTTTTTCTCAACATCTGACTGAACCATGAAGAGGACACATTTTTCAGTCTGAGAGATTACCTTTTGGCACTTCCTTTATGAGATCAAGGAAATTGAAGTAATCGAGACTAGCTATGGTACCCTATAGAGTTGTCCTCCAAAAGTAACAATGACACTATGAAGTCTAGAATTAATAATAGTATGATGTTTCCAAATATAGTTTTGTCCTAAAAGAACATCACAAAATTTAAGTGGGGAAGCATCACACATTACCTCATTGTTGAACCTATTTGAAATTCATTTTGATCCTCATTGTGTGGTATTAAACCATGGTTTTTTTTGGTGACATATAAACATTTACTTAGGAAGTATTAGAAAATTATCTAATAGTGCAATGTTGAATGCAAAGCTAATTTTTTAAAGCTATGACAAAAAACAAAACAAAACATTTTTCATCATCTCACAAAGGAAACTGAAATATACAATTTTATCAATTTAAACAAAAATATATTTAAATAAATAATATTAATTTAAAAAATAGAGTTGACACTCCATGCAAACTCACCCATGATGCTTCATGGTTGTTATAGTCCAAAAATGCCACATATATGCATCCAAGACATTGGCCATCCATTTGCATCCTTTATCAAATCATACTGCTGAGGTTTCCTTTCAAAAAACAATTTTTTGGATAATGTATGTGTCCTGCTGCACTATTGTCCCGCTTATATACACATGTTGCATGCTAATCCTCCCTCATACATACTCTTTTTGCATGCTAGTTATCCCAGGTTTACTCCCCAAAAATTCAAAAAATATAAAATTTTGTGTATTTTGGCAGAGTTTACGGGCTATGAAGGGTTTCCTAACCATTTAACCCCTTGTAGCCCTTCCCCAAACCGAATAACCATGTTTTTCTCATATAAAAAGGGGTCTAAGGAGGTCATTTTCATATATGAACAAGGAGGCAAGAAAAATATGCCAAAATCCATTCCCTTTCATATCCAAAGTTTTTCATCTTGCTCTACGTTTTATCCTCAACTTTCCCTTCCATTCATTCTCCCTATGCAACCAATCCTTCTTCCCATGTTGTAATGTTGGTTATGAGAATTATATGTGGGATTGATGCACTTGGAGTCACGATAGAGGAGCCTAGACTTGTTCATGGAGCGGTGTCCAAAAGCAAAGGTTGTAACCTTTCATCTTGTCAATGAATAAAAGAGATTATCTTTGTCCCAAAACTTTATGTGTACATGTTCTTATATAATTTGATCATTTACATCTATATTTATTCTTTTAAGTGATTACTAGAGATTGTATATGATGTTGTGTTTTGTTCTTGGTATATTGCAAGTCAGCTTTGGGCAGATATCTGTTATCTAAGAGGAAACAACAAGTGGAAGAGGTCTACATCAACCGAAAGGATTCAAGGTGCTCTTCTTAACCTTCTCTTCAGTCTCTCTTATCACTTAGTCTAGATTTTTTTGGGGTAGATTAGAGATAAGTCAGTCTTTTAAGGGAGTTATTGCTCTACCTATTACTTAGACCTAGTTTAAGGAGATTTTCCGCATAGAAGAATTGGCGACTCCACTGAGGAGTCTCTCTAGGGTCTTAGTGGGAGATCCTAGTTTGATTTGATTTGATTTTTAGTTTCTTTCTGAGTACTCTAAATATTTTGAGTCACTTTGGGTCTTTGGTCACCTTCTAGGTTCCTACCAGCTTCCCTTGCCTAGGTTGTCTGTCCAAACTTTTCCTTTTTTTCTGAAAATTTATAGAGGTTTACATGACACGTTCTCTATACAACACGTGTACATATGCGTTCTACATTATACACAACCCACATACATACACAACCTGCTCGTGCACAACATGCATCTCTATTGTTTTGGAAAAAAAAATCGAAAGATTTTTGTTTTCTTTCAAGAAACTTGTGGTTCCCAGGTCTTCCTGATTTCCAAAAGCTTCTATTATTTGGAGTTTAGAAATTTTGTAGGCTCATATTGTTTATGAAATAAAAAAAGAAATCCTCTTGTCTCTCTGTGTTTCCAAGCATTTTTGGCTTATTTTAGCTTGAATTTTAAGAAAAATGAGTTGCATTTTTTGTTAGTTTCTTTTAGCATCGTGTATTTTGCAGTTCCTTTTAGCATCTTTTGCTAGTTTTGCTTTAATTGAAAGGAAAAAAAAAACCTTGTTTTTATGCTAGTTAGGTCTCTTTATTTCTTTGCATTGTTATTTGAAAAAGAAAAAGAAATTAGCATAGGGTTGTGTTTTCTTCTCATCTTGAAATAATTTCAAAAGAAAAAATAAGAAAGAAAATCCTTTCATTTTCTCTTTTGTTTCACTTGAAAGTTGCATTGTGCATTTTGCATGGAAAGGAGAAAAGAATGTGCCTTTAGGTTTGAAGGATTGTTCCTGAATTTTCTTTCTTAAAACTCTTTTTCATTTGAAGGATTAGTGTAAAGTTTTCTTTTCCAATGTTCTGATAAGTTTAATTTTTTCAAGAGTCTCAAACAACATCAGTTTCACTTCCATTCCTTGAGTAAGAAAATACCCTAAAACAAACGCGCTAATCCAAAATATAATAGTAACACTTTTTCTAGGGTTCACTTATAGATTAGGCTAGGGCCTTGGATTAGGTGTGGAGCGATAAACTCTCCAAGGCCAACCCAAAATTAACTTAGGTGTCTGTGCTAGGGTGTGAAAAATACACCTTGTAATTACTCAATCTGGGAAGCTCCTATAACACATGATTTAAACACGAGGCCACATGGACGACGGTGATAGAGATATCTACTCCTGATCCTGACAAAGCATTTGGGAGAGTGTGTATTGGGGGTGAATTTTGTAGCATTACTAGCCCGACTTGTGTTAGACCTATGAGACTCTTGGATCCTTCCAAGGTACTCTAAGAGTGATTATGGCCCTATTGCATTTCATGCCTTAGGAGGATCTTCGATCTTAGTTACCCTACCCATACACTCGCGCGACTATCGATTTTACCCCCCTGGTTGTTGATTACAAGATGGTGGCCTAGTTTCCATTATATAGGTTGACAGATAGGTGAATGTGAGGGGTGTATTGCAGTACCTGAGGTAGAATCTATATTTTCTGGGCAACACCTGAAGGGACCGTCGGTCAGAGGTCTAGGTAATTGCTTCTCCTAGCTAGTCGTTTTCCTTTGTGAATGATTTGGAGGATAATGATTTCATCTCCCTGGGTTGGCAGCATTCATAATGGTCGTTTGTTTGTCTTGTATATTTTTAGGATTTTATTCATAGTGGTGTACTATGTACTCCGTAATTTTCCTTAGCGAGTTAGTCAGTCATTTCTTTGGGTCTTTGACCTATGGTGGTTGACTGTCCACTTTCTTGGTAGTGAGGGATTTTCGGTCTTCCTCTTAGAAACATGGAGTCACCTCCTTATAGGAATATATTTTTTATACCACTGATTTACCAGAGTCAGTGTGTGAGACTTTTACGGAATTGAACGATCCCGCAAAGGAAGAACCTGTGCATAATATCTTCATGGCCAAAGTTCCTGACAATACCAACCAAGGAACCTCTACACAAGGGGATTCTTGTTCTTTTCCTTTCTTTGAAAACATTGGTGTCCCTTAGATGGCCACTTTGTACATTCTTGGGTTGAATTTGGGGCTACCTGTTTGGTTGGGTACCATTCCAAATGTCTCAAATTCTCTTGACGTGATGTAGGAGCATCGCTCCAACCCAGCAATGCGCCAGCTAGAAAACATAGCAAAGTGCACATTCAATGGAGGAGAGAGGTGTTAGCCCTCATTTAAAATTTAAAATTGTAATTTAATGTTTGTAAGGCTGGAAAAGCCAAAACCATGCCTTTGTGTAGGCTATAGATAGAGTTGCATTTAATGGATGATAGGCTGAGGAGATCTAGATCTGATCTGGACTAGACAACCATTGAATGCAATTCATTGTAATTTAATGAGAGTAGGTAGCTTGGAGGGAAAGGCTCGAGGAGCCTCTCTTTTGTAAAATATCTTTGTATCTATATTCAGTTAGTTTTTGGAAGAGGATAGAAGAGATAGGTTAGAGAGGAGAGAGACGAGACTCTGTTGCAGTCCAAGCTTACCCATATTGTAATTGGACATTCATATTAATACAAAGAGTAATTTTTCCTGCATAAGATTCTTTGTGTATTTATGTGTATTTGGTGAATGTCTTTTATGTGTTTACATGCATATGATGTAGATGTGTATGAATAGATTCCATTTGCAGGGATAGATAGAATTTATCTATCTGTGAGTTTCTTTGATTTTAGTCTGGGTTCTTTGTGGCTTCATGCAAGGGGTTGCATGGAAAAATATTGAGGATTCTGTGAGCCAGTGCAAGAGTGCACATCTGAGTTATGTGGAGTTCAAGCAAAGACGTGCCAGGAGGGTGCACCAAAGGAATCATAAACTCAAGGGAGTAGCCTCAAGGTTCCTGAACACCTTGGAGGTAGGACTGTGCAGAGGAAGGCACATAGAGATAGAATCATTGAAGGTTCTGTAGATCTCTTTCAGGAGGGCATTGAGCATGTGCAAAGAGTGCGCAAAAGGACTCTGTTTCGAGTTCTGAGAGAAGATAAGTGTCTGCAGAGAAGACACTTACAGATTTGTTGAATACTCAGTTGGCTCAGTAAGGTGTGGTTTAGAAGAAGTTGCTAGGAGGGCACTTGCATCTCTTTGAGGGACAGAAGGGACAGAGACCTTTGAGGTCCAAGAAGTTGAAGTTCAAGGAAAGGAAACAAAGTTGTTGAATACTCTAGAGGAAGACCTGTGCAAGGATTACACCAGGCCAACACTCGGACAAAGTGTTGAGAGAAAACTATTTGAAGGCTAGTCGAAGTACAAGGAGGACGTATAGAGTGAATTCGTTTCAAGTCCCCAAGATCAGGAGGAATGGTACAAATTTTCACGCAGAGCACAAGTATGTGCCAGGGCTAAGGCTGAATTGAGTTTCCAAAGCTCAGGAGGGAGAGAGAAAGTCGAGACCCAAAGTTACAAGGCTCACAGAAGAATCGAGGGTTGTAGCCTTCAAAACATTGGAAATATTCTAAGGCAAAGAAGAACGCGTAAGCTCGGGAGGAGGAGCAACAATGGTTGTTGGATCAGCTGCGGGAGGGAAGATCTGGACCGTTGAACCTTACATCTAGACAACTAGTAGAGCGTCGGAGGATATTAGATATGAACCGTCATATTTGAGTGCAGAGGACCAAATGTCGTTGGATCCAGATGAAAGCGCGTGAGGTTTAATCCTTGTGTATGCAGGAGAGTGGACTCGTCAAAGTCTTGAAGTTCTGAAAAGATCGAAACCGTCCATCGTCAGAGGTGATAGGTGGCAACAGATCTGAGGTGTTCGTGGAACCGAACATCAAAATATTTGCAAGGAGCAAAGCAACAATTTCGTGAAAGGTGAAGTCGCGAAGTCCCAAAATCATTGGGACCGTCCATCGTCGGGGACAAGTGGCAGAAGATCAAGGGAGATCAACATTTTGCTGACTCGTGACTCAGAGAAGTCAAAGGGAAAGTTTGCAAAAACTCGCGAAACACGAATTCGTGACATCAATTCTATGCCATTGGATCGAGTCAGGTTGTGGGCCATCGATTTGGAGCATCGACATTTCGACATTTTCGGGAGTTGGAGGTTTGAAGGAGAGAACCATCCCAAAGTCCCAGAATGCGAAGTCTCAACTTTGCAAAGGAGGAACGTGGACCATTGGATCGTGGGATAGTGAGGTTCGTTGATCTAACAACAGGGATACTTTTGGCATTTCGAGAATCAAGAGTGTAGAGGGAACAACTACCCAGAAGATGCGAAATGCAAAATCACAACATGATCGTAGCCGTCGATCGAGGAGAGCACAAGACTGTCAGATATGGTCCTGGAGAGAGGTTGTCAATTGGGGATTTAGGAAATAGGAGTCAGTGGTGGCTCACATGAAAAATACTTGAAATCATGAAGAACGAAGAGCCTTTTATTAAGGCCTGTGGTCACCGCCAATGGTCACATATAGGGGAAGCGCGCACCTTGTTCTTTTTCGCGCAGGTGAGGCTTCAACAGAAGGACCTGTGGATTTGTTTGTGGGATTCTAGCAGGGGATCGAAGAGTTGCTTCAACTCGTAGATAGATTGAACGATCCTTAGACCGAGAGATTAGCAGACCCTGCTGAGGCAGAGGTAGGGGGTTTGCGTCATGATGTTTCTCAGTTAAGCACCTTATTTCATGGGAATCATATTGACATTCCTTCGTCAACAAAGTCTTCTCCTCCTCCTTCTACCTTATCTGGTGAAAGTACAACTAATAGTAACCGAAAGTATAAATGTGATAGAAAGAGGAAGAATAGGAAGAAGAAATCACCAACCTATGCGAGTCATGTTGGAGATAGGTCATCAACCTCTGCAAGTCATGTCGAAGACCGGAACCCAACCTTTGTAAGTCACGTTGGAGGAAAGCACCCAACCTTTGAAAGTCACACTGGGGAAAAAGTCCAGTGACTACTAGTCATACTGACAATAGGTATATAGCCTCTGCCAATCATGTTATCAACCAACCACCAACCTTTGCAAGTAATGATCGATACGTGTAACCAACAACTGCAAGTCATGTTGGGGGAAGGAGTCTCGTCAATGCGAGTTATACGAGTGATATACAACCAACCACTACTAGTTATGATGGGGGAATTGATTCTGTTGAGAAAACTAGATGGATAGGATGTAAGCATAAGTTCCCTTGTAAGCATCGAAAGGGATATCACCTTACTCATCTGTGCCCTCACATTCTAGAGGCATGAATATTTTGGTCCATGTATGAAAGCTCTTCTGATTCTGAGTCTTCTTCGGTTTCCCCACAATCTATTCATTCTTTGGTTGAGGAAGTGGTTGTGCCGATGCAATCTTCGGTTGATCAACCTCTTATTTTGGGGGGTGATGTACCTTCAGACCATGTTGTCTCGTAGCCTATTCAACTAGTGGTTGAGGAAGTGGTCACACCAATGAAATCTTTGGTTGATCCCACTCTTCTCTTGGAGAGTGTCGAGTCTACCAAAGTGGTCATGTCAATGCAATATTTGGCTGATCCCACTATTATGAAGGGGAGTGATTTGTGTACCAACTATGCTTTTAACATTTCCAATTCAGTACTTTTAGATAAAGGGGGAATTATGATCACTTCGAGCACACCCCTTCCAAGTCCTAGGATTGTTTCCTTTGATTGGAATGACCTTGTTGAGCCTCGAATTCCTTCTTATACACCTTTTCAAATAAGGGTTAAAGTTAATTCAATTTTTTTTTATCGATGTGTTGTAGATGAAGGAGCCTCCACAAGTATTTTATCCTCCTCGGCTTGGCAAGATTTGGGTTCTCCTGATCTTGTGTCTTCTTCACATGAGTTGTTGGATTTTGACAGACGTCCTAGTGAATATTTGGGGATTCTTCCTCAGTTTCCTTTCTCGTTAGGTCAAAAGACTGTCCTTGTCGATGTTATAGTGGTGCAAGGCCCGTTAGATTTCAATATGCTTCTCGGGCGTGATTATGCATATGCTATGAATGTTGTGGTGTCTAGGCTCTTTCGAGTGATGCATTTCCCTCACAATGGAAGCATTGCCACTATCAACCAACTGACATCTGACAAACACCATCCTAATTCATTGTTAGTTTAGGTTGCCCCTTTATATTTTCTTAGTGTTCATGTAGACTCTACCTCTCCATGGGATAATTATGTGGTGTTTTATCCTCGATGTTCAATTGATTTTGAGAAAGAACCTATGAAATCATGTTTTCCTTCTCGAGACATGGTATTAGCAATTGATCAGTCTTTTTATCCAATGGGGGCATGGGATCCTTTTCTTCCCCCTCTTAGTCCGAGTGATCTTGAGTCTTCTTGTGAGTCTCATATTGTTGTTTGTAGATATTCAAGTCCTCATACTTGTGATTCTTCGCTGATAGAATCTGCTAGTCCTGGCCAGAACCTCCATCGTCATATGGAATTTGGTCAGTTTACTTCTCCCTTTGGGACTGTTGACCCTCCTCATTCGTGTGATTTCTCATATTTTGAATTTCCTTCGGATGAGGCTATCCTTGAAGACATGACTATGGTTTCTATACCGTGGGAAGACTTACACCGTGGTTTGTGTTTTCTTCCCTTTTGGGAGACTTTCTAGGTTGACTATCGAAGAGACTCTTGGTCAGAGCCTAGCAATGAGATCTACTTGAATCAGTACTATGCATGATCCATAAGGCTATGTGTTTCCTTGTACCATATTGTACAGTCTTGGTTTGTTGTTTTCAAGTTTTGTAATTAGTAGCACCTCTTATTTTCCAAAGTTTCTACTTGTATTGGATTTATTAACTTCTAGATGAGTGTTATTGGATTTATATGCAGAATCTTGGAGACATTTTTCTTTGACATTTGTTAATCGTATCGATCCGTTCTGACAGGTATTGACCTCAAAACTGGCATATAGGTTAGGTTTTTCCCTACTTGTATTTTTTAATTATTTGTTTCCTGGTTCATTTCTCCTTAGGATCAACCCCATTGAATTGTGACACTAACCTTCCTTGCTCATAAATGTGTCATACGTTATGTGGTAAAGCCTTCCTTCCATGGGAATCCTAGTTAGAGCCTTGTTTTCCTTTTGGTTCCCATGTCGAAGTACTTCATAGGCACGAGAGTCCTTTTAGTCCCGCCATGACTTTGCGATAAATCCTCATTTTTCCTAGTCATCATTCTTGGCATTTCCCACGAGACTCCTCTAGAGCATGGTTTGTTTCTTCTCAAGCTCATTTAAACTATGAAAGTGACATATAACGAGAAATTATTTATCCTTTTTTCGGCCTCGTTCATATTACTTAAGAAAAGGATTCCCCCTGGAGTCTTCTTTAACCCCTTTTTAGAGTCTCTAAAATTGAAAAAATTGTCGAGCGATCTTGTTTCCCTTCATTCTCGTCAAACTAAAATTTGAAGGCACATCTATCCAATGATAGTTTACCCTTTTTCTGTCCGGATGACTAATTAATGAAAAATGTACGCTCCAGGAGCTACGGTTCACTAGGAGAGTTTTCTCAGGTATAAGTTTACCCCTTTTTCGGGCTTGAGGAGCTAAAATTATGAAAACGGGCCATTCTCCTTGGTTTTAGTTTATCTCTTTTTTGGGCCTTGGAGATTATCTACAAAAAAAGACACCCCTGGAGTCTTCTTTAAGCCCTTTTCAGACTCCCTAAATAAGAAAATATCTTCAAGTGACCTTGTTCTTCTCACACTCGTTAATTGGTTGAGAAAGATTATCTATTTGGTATAAGTTTAACCCTTTTTCCAACCAATAGATTACCTAGGAAAAAGGTATATCTCGGGAGAAATGTCTCGCTGAGAGAGTTCTCCTAAGTTAAGTTTTGTACTTTTCCGGGCTCAGGAGACTAAATTTACGAAAAAGGAGGTCAGTCCATAGTTAAGCTCTTTTTAGAATCCTTAAAATTAAAAAGATAGCCGAGTGATCTTGTCTATGTCACACTAATTAAAATGGTTTTGAAGAGACATCCTTTCAGTATAAGTTTAACCCTTTTCTGGACTGACTCGACTAAGTAAAACAAAATGAATACTCTAGCCCTAGTGGCCATAAGAGTTCTTCTTGGTATGATTTTTATTCTTTTTCGGGCTCTGGAGACTAACCTTATGAAAAATATCACTCTGGAGTCTTCTTTTAGTGTTTTTCAGACTCTCTAAAAGTGAAAAACCACCGAGATTACCTTCTTTGGGCTCGTAAAAATTTACATGGAAGGATTCTCATTGTGTCATGCTATAATCACATCACATGTCTCGTCCTTACATCTTTGACCTAATGCCGACTTCATGTTGCTATTACTAAACCTTCAAATCATTCCTTAGGTGAAATCTTTGTATCTTTTTTCCCCTTGCGATCTGAGACCTTGACCCTTGGAGGAATTTTCCCGAGTGTCCTTATCCTGCACATGTCTCCTTGCACTAAGCATCAATATGTTCCATGCACTTGGAACTAGTTTTCTTTCCGGTGACACTCTCTCCTCCTTTGTAACATAACATTCTTTTATTCTTTTTCAAGCTCGTTAAATACATGAAAAAGACAAAAAAATAAAATCTTCCAAAAATAGGGGACGAGATATACATTCTCTTTCATCAACAGGAAGATAGTCGCCCTTGGACAAAGAAAATCCTTTCATTTGTTTTGCGAGAATTGCGATCTAGTATGACCTTAGGAAGTTGTTCTTGTTACGTAGATCTATGTGCTCCTCTGTTTGGTTACTCTTCCAAACATATAGAGAGTTTGTGGTGCCTCATATGCCATAAACTTATGTCAATAATATGATTCCTAAGTCTCATAGTTTTTCGTGCTTTTGTCCAAGGGAAGTCTTCCAACTTGAGTTGGCCATTCTACAATTAGTCTCCTTACTTTCGTGAGTTGGCCATCCTGAGAATCCAACCAAGTTCATATTCGGAATCAACGAAGTTTGATACTTTTTGTTCAAGTTCTTCCAGTCTTTCCATGACGATTTGTTGAAGACCTTAGGGTACTGAATCCTACACTCATAATATAATCCTACCTAAGTTTTGAAGACCTTGAAGATATTGCTCGAGTTATGAAGCTACCATCTCAAGCTACATGCATTGATTCTTCCTGATGATGCATATCACATTGTATTTTTATCTCTTCAGATGATTTTGAGATGTAGCTCAGTTGTGTATTATCCATGGCTACGTTCAATATAGACATTCTTATTTGTCTCGTAGTCATGATTATTTTATATGACATGGATCTATAGTGTACTTGATTGGAAGCCATGCTTAGTTTATCCCGAGCATGGGTATGCCTTCCTTGGAGAGATTATCATTATTTTGCAGATGACACTCTCTTGAATACTCGTCCTGGGCTCACTCGACTCCATGCCTTCCCACTGTGTAAAGATGTTATAATGTATTTCAAACATCAGTTTCTCTTCTGACCTCACATATTAAGGGGCACCTATTATATTCCAAAAATTCCACATCTATCCATCCAATACATTGGCCATCCATTTGCATCCTTTGCCAAATCATACTACTGAGGTTTCCTTAATTTTTTTATTTTTTTTGGATAATGTACGCATCCTGCTGCACTATTATCTCTCTTACATACACATGCTACATGATAATGCACCCAGGTACATACGCTTGTTGCATGCTAGTTATCCTGCATTTACTCCCAAAAAATGCAAAAAATATAAAATTGTGCGTATTTCAGTGGAGTTTATGGGCTATGAAGGGTTTCCTAACCATTTTACCCCCTGTATCCCTTCCCCAAACCGAATAACCATATTTTTCTCATATAAAAATGGGTCTAAGGGGATCATTTGCATATATGAACAAGGAGACAAGAAAACTCTGCCAAAATCCATTCCCTCTCATATCCCAAGTTTTGCATCATGCTCTAAGTTTTATCCTCGACTTTCCCTTCCATTCATTCTCCCTATGCAACCATTCCTTATTCCCATGTTGGAATGTTGGTTGTGAGAATTCTATGTGGGATTGGTGCACTTGGAGTCATGACATAGGAGCTCAGTCTTGGTTCTTGGAGTGGTGCCCGCAAGCAAAGGTTGTAACCTTTCATCTTGTCAATGAATAAAAGAGATTATATTTGTCCCAAAATTTTATGTGTACATGTTCTTATCTAATTTGATCATTTACATCTATATTTAGGATTTTAAGTGATTACTAGAGATTGTATATGTTGTTATGTTGTGTTCTTGGTCTATTGTAGGTCAAATTTGGGCAGAGATCTGTTATCTAAGAGGCAACAACAAGTGGAAGAGGTCTACATCAACTGAAAGGATTCAAGGTGCTCTTCTTAACCTTCTCTTCCCTCTCTCTTATCACTTTGTCTAGATTTTTTTGGACTAGATTAGAGATAAGTTAGTATTTTAAGGGAGTTATTTCTCTTCCTAAGACTTAGACCCAATTTAGGGGGATTTTCTCCATAGAAAAATTGGTCACAACGTCACCTTGTGCATGCTACTACAACATGTTTGGTGTTTATACAATATGGATTCCCATGTAGTGACTACAACCACATCCATGCTACTGCATAAGAAATGTACACATTGTAGCAACCCCACCCAAAGTCCACATCCATGCTATCGCATGAAAAACATACACATTGTAGAAACCCCACCCAAAGTCCACATCCATGCTATTGCATAAGCAACATACAAATTGTAGCAACCACACCCAAAGTGGGAATGGTTGTTGCAGTGTTTGGAAGACAATATGATGCATTCTCGCCACTGATCATTGTTGGTGATGAAATCCACTACAAAAGAAGAAAAAATTATGAAAAACGCTTTCCAATGATCATTTTTGGTGATGAAATCCATTGCAAAAGAAAATAACATTATGAAAACATCTTAACTATAATGCATGGGAAAGATCTAACCTTGAAAGTGAATATGAGGTACTACAAAAGGTGAAAAGTAAAAGAAAAGATAAAATAAATAAATGAAGAAAGAGAAATGTAAGTCTTACTTGCATTAAAAGGAGGTTCAGGGAAGTGATTTCTTTTGCACGAACAAAGGTATAATGACCTCTCTCTGGGTTTTAAGGCATGGTTACGTGAATACAAGATGTTGTCACTATTTTTTGCATTCCCCAACCAAATGACTTTCTCTATGGCATGGTTTTCTACTAGATTTGTGAGAGCGATTTTCTCTATGGCATGGTTTGCTACTAGATTTGTGAGAGTGATTTGAACTAAGTGGCGAATGAACCCTCAGGGTGGCTTGGCTCGTGGTGCATGTATCCCCCTCCAAAATCCTTTGAAGATGCAACAACATGAGGTACACCTTCCTATATTTCACATGAATACGAAAGTGGATATTAACACAAATTAAAGCCCCATCGTACTTGGTAAACTCAGAAAAATGAAGATTTTAAAAATTGCATTCATTTCACTTTTTTCATATAATAAATAAAATATGTATTCTAACAAGTTTCCATGCTGCTTGAAATTCAAGGAACCATGGGATTTTTTCACCAAGGAGAGAACAATTCTAGGATATGGACTTGGGAATGAGTTGAAAATACAAGTATGAGGAACATTCCTAGAATGAATTTAAAAAAGGGTAGAACCAAAACCCGTGTTTGACTATTTTTTCTTTAAGACATAAAGGACATTTGGGATAACAAAATAAAAGAAATTTCATGTGTTGGCCAAGAGGAAGGCTGCCAAACTCATGGACCAAGCAAACATGGATTAATTCAGCTCAATACAAGCCTTCAACAATGTCTAAAGCTAAAATACAAAGTATACTATTTAGATGTGATCCTCAAAATCTTATTTAACTTCATGTTGAGAATTGGCTCAGAGCTCAATGAATAATACCTTAACCTCCTGCAATGTTTCTATTATTATATATTGTGTTCTAGACCTACATATCTCTTATACCTCCATAATATCTCTTATTAGTAATTTTGGAGTTGCATGAGGGATTCTCAATTTTGTCATTACTATGTCATTAGTGCACATATCACTAATGTAGTTATCATGTTAACCTCTATTTAGATTTTAGTGAGATTTTTCCTTGAACTCATCTTGATCTATAAATTGTCGTGGATATTCCACTGGAACAGTTCATCAAAATAGATCTGATGAATAAAATTGAAATCTACACTATAAAGGTTAATTTCCTTTAGATTTCATGATATTTAGTTCCTCATTTTATGATTGTGCATGAAATAGATAAAGTGTGGAAAATAGAGAATAGTAAAGTGAAATCACACACCATCGACAAGATAGAAAAAATGTTTTTTCTGGGAAACCTTTATAGGAGAAAACCCATCTTAGAAGGTGAGGTCACTCTACTCTCTTTTCTCTAGTATGGAAAGAATGCAAGTACAAATGATCCGGATTTTATGAGCAGAATGAAAAATGAATATAGATTAATATTCTTAACATACAGGAACAATAATAACAGAGATGCAATAACATAGATACAATAAAACTAGTTTCTATTCAATAAGAAAATGTGTTGAAATTGTAAAATGCAGCAGAAAACAAGCCTCCTAGAATGGTGGCAGCTTATCTATGAGAAGAGATGTGACAATTGCGCTCATTCTCAAGAAGATGGTTAGAATGAGGCTCTCCCAGCCTTTTTACAATAAACAAGAATTCCAAAACCTTATACATCCAAAAACCTAACCCTAGGAGATGAATTACCAAAATTCATGTGGGCCCCGTTGGGGTAAGCTAGTACATAAACTTCCCGGGGTCGAAAATTTTGCATATGCTTTCTATTTTAGGTGCACGATAGCCTGTTGTAAATTTCTATCTGAAGACTAAACATGTTTCTATCAGACTCTAACTTCATCTACATTTTGATTGTGGCGAGCCCTAAAAATGTTGTTTAGGGCCTCAAAATGACCCTGGAAGTCAGGGACCCAAAAACTAGGAAAAAACTGCCAAACTGGAAAACTGTCAAAATGAGCCAGTTGGAATAGGAGGGAGGCCACTGACATCCATATCGATAAATCCTCCCCCCTTAGGAATAAATGGTCTCCATTGTGTTGATTTCCCCTATTATATGAGGAAATTTCTGTTGAATTTGACCTCGGGTGAGCCACTTGCCTTGGTGCAGGAGATGCCTTGCTTTGACAACTCAATAAAGATGGATCCTTTGCTAGTGAGTGCCCTTGACCTATGTGTCCACAATATGATCACTGGATGCCTATTGCATGTATTCAAGGTTGATATTTGTTGGTTTAAACTGTTTTTCTATCTCCGAGGTGTCCAACAATGGTGGGAAGTATGGTCGAAGGAGATCCACGTTGAACACTAGGTGCATGCCAAGGACAGGAGGAATGTTGAGCTCAAAAGCATTGTCACCCACAACCTTGGTGATGGTGTAAGATCCGTAACAAAGTGGGTGAATATTCCGATGGGTCCCTATAAGGCGTTCTTTCTGCAAGTGTAACCACACTTTTTGTCCCACCTGAAACTTATGTGGCACATGGTGTTGATCATGGCACTGTTTGTACTTGGCATTGGAATTCTGTAAAATATCTTGAACCTATTGGCAGATTTGCTGGATCCTCTCAATGAACCGAGAGGATTTGTTATCTTTAGTTGGAGCAGGTGATGAATCGATCGGGGTGGCCGCAAGAGGTTGTGCAACATCCATGGGACCCAATGGGTGGAATCCCAACCCAACTTGAAAGGGGTTGTGGTCTGTTTAGCTATGTAGGGCTCTATTGTAGCTATGATGAACATAGGGAAGACTCATCCCATGTGCGGGGGTGCTTGGAATTGTACATGCAAAGGATATGCACTATCATCTGATTGATAACCTCAGTTTGGCCATTTGTCTGGGGGTGGAAGGAAATGGACTTGGTGTGCTTGGTGTCCAGTAGTGACCGGAGGATCGACCAGAATGTGTTGAGGAACAGAGTATACCGATATGAGATAATGGTTTGTGGGATTACAAAATGTACCCAAATTCATTCAAATAAGACCTTGGCAATGGCCTCTGCTGTGATGCTCTTCTTGCAGGCAGCTAGGATCGTCATCTTGGAAAAATGATCAACAACCACAAAGACACAGTCATTTCCGCTCTTGGTGGACGAAAGGCCTGACATGTAGTCCATTAATATGGATTCCCATGGCATGTGAGGAGTAGGAAGGGGGGTGCACATGCCCTATTTCTTAGTGGTCGTTTTGGAAATAGTGCAGGTAGTGCAATACCTGATATACATGCTGACATCCTGCCGAAGTTTCGTCCAGTAGAAATATTTTTGCAACACTACCACCGTCTTTTCAACGTCGAAGTGTCCTTCCACCCGACTATAGTAGGATTCCCAAATCAACTTCACTCACTCGCTTTATGGAACACAGAGATGGCCCAGTTGACACAATATCCCGTACTGAAGATGGAAATTAGAGACAACTGAGTTTACGCCCAACATTTGGTATGTGGTGGCGAAGTTAGGGTATATCTCATAGAGGTTGGGCCATCCGGAGGTCTTGTGGTTGCAAGATTCTAGCACCGTGGTGAGTGTCGTGACTAGAGGTCGACTGGGGAAATCAACGACTCGGTTGGTACTACATGATTTATACTTGATGTTGAGGTGGAACTGTTGCAAGTATGTGGACCACTTTTGATGGCGGTCATTCTACAATTTTCCCTGTCAGCATGAACTATAGTGGTTTATGATCCATGTGGATGATTGTCTCATTCCCGAGAATGTAATGTCTCCACTAGCGGCAAGATTACATAATGGAGTACATTTCTTTTTTGCAAGTAGGGTACTTACATACAACATCTGGTAGTGTCTCACTATGATAGGCCACAGGGTGGTCATGCTAAGTGAGAACTGCACCCAAAACATAGTATGAAGCATATGTCTCAATATCAAAGGGTTATTGCAGGTCCGGTAATGAAAGTACTGGGCCTGAGAACAAGCGCTACTTTAAATCATTAGACAATTGATGTTGGGGAAGGCCCCACAGAAATTGTTCCTTACCACCACCCTTGGTTACTTGGTTGAGGGCCCACGCAATATGGGAGAATCCCAACATGAACCTGCGATAGAAATTGGCAAGGACTAAGAAGCTCCGAAGCTCAGTGAGTGTGGTTGGTGCTAGAAAATCATGAGTGACCTGGATATTGGATGGATCCACATGCACACCATGGTGATCCATGATGTAGCCTAGGTATTGGACCATGTCCATGCCAAAGGAGCATTTTTCCAAGTTGGAATATAGCTTGTGTTGTTGCACGGTGTACAAAACCTGTTGAATATGCTGCAAGTGTTCCGCCCAAGTCTTGATGTAGATGAGGATGTCATCCAGATACACCACTACAAAAATATTGGTGAAAGGTCACATGATATCATCCATCATCCTCATGAAAGTTGTTGGAGCATTTGTCAAACCAAAGGGCATGACCAACCATTCAAAAAGACCCTCTTTTGACTTTAAGGTGCTCTTCCGTACATCTTTCTATTCTATGGGGACCTGGTAGTAGCCAGACTTTAGATCAATCTTACTAAAGCATTTTCCCCCCTTAAGTTGATCGAGAAGATTGTAGATTCTGGGAATCGGGTACCGGTTCCTGACTGTGATTTTATTTAGGGCCCGGTAATCAATGCAGAGTCGCCAAGTCCCATATTTCTTCTGAACCAGCATGATTGGGCTCCCACAAGGCGATGATCTAGGATGGATGTGCCTGTTGTGGACCGATTCTTGGATCTATCACTTGATCTCCTCATTCTCTAACAGAGAACGACGGTAGACTGGCCTAGTGGGGAGCGATGCGCTGGGGGTTAGATCGATGGGATGCTTGATATAACAGTGCATAGATACCCCGGTAGGTGAGGAGAATATGTATTTTTATTCTGCCACGACCTCATCCACTTTCTTCTGCTGTGTGGAGAAGTCGATCGCGGAGGCCATGGATGTGGCCACAATATTTCACTCACTCTGAGAGCGAATCAAGAAGAAGACACACTTCCCAGTCTGAGAGACGAACTTCCTGCATTGCTTGGCAGAGATCATGGAAATAACACTAGGTGGGACTACCTCGGGTTTCCTGTATAATTTCTTGTTCAAAGTAATAATAACACTATGAGGCCTAGACTCATATACATCATGACGTTTCCATAAATAAGGTTGTCCCAAAATAACATTACAAAATTTGAGAGGAGAAACATCACACAATACCTCATCTTTGAAGGGCTTGATTTCGTACGACATGCGACACTGTTATCTGACATAGATATTGCTTCCTTGGTGGAGCCATCCAATGGTGTAGGGATGTGGGTGTGATGTTGTCGGCAGGGCTAGCTACTTGAAAACCTCTTATGAGATGAAGTTATTTTGGCTACCACTATCAATGATAAAGTGCAGTGGGTATCCTTTTACCCACATTTGTGAATGGAAGATGCACTCTCCTTCTTCTGGCTCATGTGGTTCACTGGGATGGACCTTGGTGGTAGCAACAGTGCCACTGGGTTCTGCGTCAATGATCCATATTTCCCTTTTTGGTTCTGACTCAGAGTCAGAACATGCATCTGACTTAGAGGCTTTCACCCCAAACACCAACGATTTCTTGGAGCGACAATCAATAGTGTTATGCTAGGGGCTCTTATGGAAGTCACACCACTTCCCAGTATCTTTCTTTGTCTTTTTGGTGTCCTTCTTTTCTTGCGGCCTAGACTGGTTGTCCTGAGGTTGTCTATATTTTATTTGTCCTTTATTTTGTGGGTTGGGGCTTCCTTTTACTTGCTTCTTATGTGAGGGGTACCCAGGCCCAAATTGCCACATCTTTTTTTAATATTTTTTCTCGATTTTGACAACATATCGATAGGCCATGCCCAAGGACGAGATGTCCAAAAACTCCATTTCGTCTTGGATGTATCTATGCATACCACCATGATACTTGAGCACCAAATGTCGCTCAGAATATTTGATACCCAGCTTGGTGCGCAAGGTATGGAGGATATTTGTGAACTCTAGCACTGCTTGGTCTCTTTCCTGTAGCAGTGTGGTCCACTTTGTATATAGGTTGACATAACCTCCGACATGGTAGTATTGTTCCTTGATAGCATTCCTGAAGGACTCCCAGGTGACTACGACTGTAAATAATTAGGGTTCCTCTATTTCCTTTTTCTCATAGAAAGTCTCCCACCAATATTTGATGTGGGGGACGACTTTGAGGAGCACAAACATAATATTTTCTCTGTTCGAAAAGTTATGGATCGAAAAATACCCTTCTAGAAGATTTAACCATTTTTATACAACATCTACATATATATGGCCTTCAAATATGGGAATATCAAATTTGATTTGTACCTTGAAGAGGGAAGCTCCTCTGTTTGAGGAAAATGTGTCACTTGTTGGTAGTTGCCGAAGGATTTGCGCAGAACTGTCCATCATTTCATTCCTCTGTTGTTTGAGGGATTCCTCAAGAAACATTTTGAAAGGATATCGTGTCCCTTCATATTTATTTTCTCCCACCATGAGAGGTCACTCGGACTTGCAATATCTTTTGTCCACAAGAGAAACAAGCTCTAATTCTTTGTACCCTAACCTCATTGGGGACATGCTTTAAGAACGACAAGGAGCATACCACTCTGATACCACTGATCCAGATTTTATGAGCAGAATGAAAATGCATACAGATTATTATTATTCTTAACACAGAGGCACAAGAATAACAGATATGCAATAACAAAGATACAATAAAACTTGTTTCTTTTCAATAAGAAAATGTGCTGAAACTATAAAATGTAGCAAGAAACAATCTTGCTAGAATGGTGGTGGCTTATCTCTGAGAAGAGATGTGACGGCTGCGCTCATTCACAAGAATATGGTTATAATGAGGCCCTCCCATCCTTTTTACAATAAACAAGAATGACAAAACCCTAGACATCCAAAAACCTAACCCTAGGAGATGAATCACCAAAAATCATGTGGGCATCGTTGGGCTAAGCTAGTACATCAACTTCATGGGGTTGTAAGTTTTGCATACGATCTCCTTTTTAGGCACATGATAGCTTGTTGGAAAGGTCTATTCGAGGAATACACAGGTTGCCTCTAGACTATGAAGATCCCTAAAATCGTTCTTTAGGGACTCAAAAACGGCCCTAGAAGTTGTTAGAAAAACAAGATCGCGGAGCAATAAAATAAAATAAATGCAGAAATAAAAGAAAGAAGATACACAATAAAATAGAGACATAGATATGCGTGGTTCACCCAGTGTGGGATATGCCCACGACAGAAATTTCCAGGTCCTTCCTTTATTATTATCCAGGAAATGAAGGGATACAACCTACAACACCCCCGCTGTAACTTCCTCTTCTTTCTCTCACAGTATCCTCTCTCAGAATACAATATTTGCAATGATACATAGCTGCAATACATTTCCCTCATAAAAGAGGGTTTCCTTCTAGGGAAAAAAACCCTAACATAACTTCTACCGTCATATCTGTGACTTTATAATGAATGGTCTAGATATACAATGAAAATACAATATACATTTATAAGGCAATTTTTCCTTCATGGGCTTCACCCACGAACCCCCATCGGGGGCCCGCTTGCCCCCGGACCCCATAGAGGGGGTAACCTCCCTCTGCACTCCCCCATGTGGAGGAGTGTACATTCTTCTAGGGTGTAAAGTCTTCATGGGGTATAAACATGGCTGAAAACAAAGACCTTTGAGTGAGGAATATAATTAGGCTTCACAACCAACAGAAGTCAGGGACTCAAAAACTAGGAAAAAACTGCCAAACTGGAAAACTATCAAAATGAGCCGGTTGGAATAGATGGGAGGCCACCGACATCCATCTGGATCAACAAAGGAGAAGGCACTCTCTATGGATTTTCCTGAGACCTATTTCCTGTTACGATGATACAAAACATTAATCCCCTCTGTTATGATTTCTAATTTCCCACTCCCATTTACTCTGATCTACTATGGAACAAAATACAATAACATAGAATGGAACCCATTCTCTTCCTAGTGGCCTAGTATTTAACTCAGCTCGATAACCATATAGGGATAGGTTTTTGACTTCCTTAACTCTCAATTGTGGTAGGGTTTTGAACCTTCTAGAATATTCTTGAAATTCCTCACGTGTCTAGCTTCATATGCATGAGTAATGGGGATTGATGTGACATCCTCTCGTACCATGGTGGTCAACACGATAGGTCAATTTGAGAGAGGCATAACGTTTGCATACAAACTCTTTTTGACGTATGGTATGCACCATTGGAAAGGTATCAGAGTGTAGAACACCATTAATGGGGTATGTATGCGTTTTGGACACTAGAAACAAAAAAACATTATTTAATGCCTCAAAATGGCTCTAGAAGGTTCGAGACCCCAATTTTCCAAAATGGGACCTAGCACTAAAATGACCCTACAAAATGATTTCTCCATTTTTTTTCCACTTTGAAAGCATCGAGATAGATGAAAAATAACATAATGATCCAATCCAGATCATACCTCTCCATTTAGGGAGGATTTTGGTCCCAAAAATATTTACTAAATGAGGCAAATAATTTTTTCCTCTACCTTCTCCCTGGAGTACCACTTTGTTTTTCCTATAAGTTTTCCTTTCAAACCAATATACCAAAGGTTATGATGCCTTTGTCTTGTAGTTCTAGAACTCTTCCACAAAATTGTGTCTTCTGCTAACTTTGTCTGAGCATCTGGTGCTGAATCGTATATGGAAGGTAATACCTACTCCTCCTCTTGATCCAACATGGAAGGATCATAGAGTTTGAGGTTATCCGCATTCACTATTGAGTGAATACGCATGCACGGGGGTATACTGAGTCTGTAAGAATTATCTCCCATCTTCAAAAGGACCATACCACTAAGCCTTGATCTTCTTACCAGGACCGTGTAGCATTTCCTTATTCAGTTGTAACGATAAACTGTCTCCCACTCTAAATGTTCTCTCTATTTTGTGTTGGTCATGTCTAGCCTTGTACTTTTCCCATGACTTCTTCATTGTCTCTTGTACTTGCAAATGGATCTGTCTGATCTTCTTTGTAAAATCCACACTAATGTTTTTGGATTTTTCCTTAATTTATCAATGTAGTTATTTTGTCAAACAATTTTCAAACAGATTCAAGCCCACTGATGCCCCTTTTCTCTACGTATTGTGAATCTATTTATGATATAAATCCTTTGTCAAACACTTGGCTATGAACCTCAAACTCGTTGTAAGTCCCCTTTTTTTTTGTTGCTATTGTATTTGTGGCTTGTTGATTTATAGTTTAAAGATGGTTTTCAATACATAAGGGATTTGTTTCCAAATGAAATATGCATAATACTTAAATTAATAACAACACTATTGCAATAAAAGAAATAACCCAAACAACAACAATAACACCGAAATTTGAGTCTGATTCATCAATTTATCGCTGACATATTACATATATTGACCACTAGTGAGGTCCAAGGTGACCTTCCAAGAAATGACATGACTCCCACA
Organism: Picea sitchensis; assembly: GCA_010110895.2. Classification (NCBI taxonomy): domain Eukaryota; kingdom Viridiplantae; phylum Streptophyta; class Pinopsida; order Pinales; family Pinaceae; genus Picea; species Picea sitchensis. The sequence continues at coordinate 78,844 of SNQJ01S0032736.1, forward strand.
ACATACAAATCGACCCTGCCAAAGGAACTCAATTCCCCTTCAGTAAAGTCGATCCTTACAACCACATATTTGGTCTCTAATCCAAAGAATTCATCCTCAACAATAGAAGGTTTTGTTCTCGAGAAAAATATGACCTATTTTCAAGATAAATTGACCCCTCCTCTACAAAACGCGGCCTAATAGTTGTAAGTATCACCTAGCTAAGAGAACTATGTCCCACAATGAGATGAAACTCACCCATCAATTAGTTTGACCTCTCTACAACAAGGTTTCATCCTTTCTACTTAGAAAATTTCCCTAGCACATAAGAAATTTCCCCCTCAGCTAGCAACCTGACTCAACAAGAGAAAATCGACCCCCAAGTTAAGAAAATGCTTCCCACAACACCAAAAACGCGACCACATAACTCTACTTTCCTCCTTGAAGAAAAATCGACCCCTATGAATGAAAAATCAACTGCCAAAGATGAAATATTCAAATACACTAAAGCACAATGAAGAGATCTGAATGAACCTGTATCTATGATCGGCTAGGGTGGATAGTTTCACCACCAAACCCAATCCAAATCTCCTTCCATAGGTTTTTTCATCCCAAGATCCAAAGCCACAATATCTCTCTCAATTTATTTTTTAGAAAATAACAATGCATAATGAGAGAGGGCACCCTCATTCTCCTTTTATTTCCTTGTTGACCCTTTTCTGCCCCTTTTACCCTTTTAATAAAGTAAAGTGACTTTATTAACTCGAAGTCACTTAAAATACCTTTTTACCTAATTACTCAATGGACCACCTTTTAAAAATATTATTTTTCGGCTGCGACGACATTAAATAATCAATTAATTCCCTTTTTATCCACTGTCTATAGCCTACATGAATAACTTAGGCTATTATGTCGATCTCTTGAAGCTATTATTTGGAAAGACACATTACAGTCCTCCCTTCTCGAGAGTGCTTGTCCTCAAGCAAATGCAAGTTAGGATGTTGGAAGATCTGGTTGCCTTCCCATGTGGCATCCTCTACTAGAAAATCTCTCCACCCGATGAGGTACTCTCAGATCACCATGTTTCGTAGTTTCCTCTCTCGGTCCTCCAATACCTCCTCAAGAACCAACACTAATTGTCACTCCTCTTCCAATAGAGGTATCTCTGCCGAATAAGTGACCTATTGTCCCAATACATTTTGGAGGCATGAAACATGAAACATGAAACACATTGTGGATCTTACTTCCCTCCAGCAACTCAAGCTCATAAGCTACCTCTCCAACTCTTCAGATCACCCTCTAGGGGACATAAAAGCGAGGCTTAGTATTTTCAACACCACTTTTCTTCAGTGAATACTGTTTATATGGTTGTAATCTCAAAAATACCAAGTCCCCCATCTCAAAAGTGCACTAGAATATGTGCCTATATACATAAATATTCTGTTGATTTTGTGCCACCTGTAAATTGTCCTTGAGATCCTTGAGGATGTATTGACTCTTCTAAATCCAATGCTTGGCTTTGGGAGCCCTGTTATCCCTAAAAACCAAATCAACAAATGAAAGACAATCATATCCATGTCATGCTCAGAATGGGATCATACCAATGGACATGTGATAAGTGGTATTATAACAATGCTTTCCGAAGTGTAACCACGTGATCCACGCCTTATGCTGCCCGAACACATAGTTATGGAAGTACCCCTCAAGCTACTTTTTCACAATATTTGTCTGACCATCTCTTTTGGCCCTTGGGGTGGTAACTATTTCTAGGAGTCAACTTGGTTCTAGCCAACCTGAACAACTCCTGCCAAAATGCACTAAGGAATTTGTTGTCTCTGTTACTAACAATGTACTTTAGAACCCCATGGAATCTAAATACCTCCCTGAAGAATAACTATGCTACTTATTCTTCCTTGTGCTCCGAGGAAATGGTAAATAAATGTGCGAACTTGTTCAACCGATCGACCACCAAATATATGCAGTCTCTACCCTATACCTTTGGTAGACCTATAATGAAGTCCACGGACACACTTTCCCACTTCTTCTCTGGAATGAGTAATGGTTGTAACAACCCCACAAGATGAGTTCACTTTGTCTTTTTCTCCTAAAAATTCTTACACTCCTTCACATGTCTCAATACATAATCTTTGAGTCCCTTCTAAGTGAGCCTCTCCCTAGTCTTCTTGTTATTTTTAAAGTGTTGAGGATGGCCTACGAGAGGTGAGTCATGCATATCCATCATAATATTCTCCTTCAATATAGACTCTAGGAATAAGTATATACGGTCCTTGTAGTAGATGATGTAATCCACCACCTTGTACTCGTCATCCTATATGTTGTGATCCATCAACTCAGAAACAAATTCGTTCTTGGAATACTCTACCAAGAGATGATATTTCCAGTCCGCTAAAATCTTTGCAAGTGAACATAACTCAGGTTTTCTGGAGAGGGAATCAACAATCTAATTTTTCTTCCATTTCACATACTCAATGTCAAATTCATATGCCTACAATTTTCTAACCCACTTCTGTTGCGTCTCATTTAAGTCCTTCTTCCCAAAGACGTGTCTTAAACTATTTTGGTTGGTCTTAACCACAAAATTTCCACCTACCAAGTATTGTTTGAATTTCTCCAAGGAATGCATGATGGAGATCATTTCTTCATCATAGATGGAATAGAGTCTCTCCGACTCCATGGGTTTCTTTCTCTCATATTCTATCAGATGTATATGTTGCATCAAAATGGATCCTATCCCCTCTCCCGACACATCACACTCAGGGCTCTATTCTTTCCTCTGCCCAGAATTATTGCCCTAACCCGACACCACTAAGCATGCAACTTGCTTTTTCCATTAGTGTCCTATTCATCCTTTCTAAAACTCCTTTATGTTGCGGTGTATATGGAGTATTCTTCTACCTTTCTATACCGCACTTCTTACAGAATTGTTCAAATTCATTCCCGCATAACTCTCCGCCATTATCTGTCCTCAACACTTTAATTCTTTTCTTTGTTTGATTCTCAATAAGATCCTTAAACTCTTTAAACCTATCAAAGACTTCAAATTTATTCCTGAGAAAATATATCGAAGTGTTCCTTGAGAATTCATCTATAAATGAGACATAATACACATATTTTCTTAATGATGGAACTGACATAGGTCCAAATTCATCACTGTGAACTAGTTGTAAAATTCCTTCTACCCTCGTTGCATGAGAGGGGAATCTTACCCGATTCTACTTCCCATATACAACATTTTCATAGAAATCAAAATCCAGAGAGTAGTTAGAGATACCTTCAACCATACCTTTACCGTGTAGTAGTCGAAGACCCTTATTTATGATATGCCCTAGTCTTTGATGCCACAACACAAAATTTTATCCAGAGATTAAAGGATTTATTTCTTATTCAACTCCAATATCAGGAAGAATCAAACTATTACACCCATCACTAATAGTTCTTCCTTTCAGGTTGTACATAGTTCCAAACCGAACTCCCTTCAACAACACCATTTCTCCATGAACCATCCTGCAGGTTTCCTTTTCAAATATTGTTTTTACCCCTGCATCATCCATTTTTCTTACAGAAATAAAATTTCTGGCCAAACCTAGGATGTGCAGAATACCAGGTAGTTTTATAATCCTTCCATCTATGAGCCTCAACTTGAATTTTCCTTGTCCTATGATTCTGGTTGTCGAGTCATCACCTAGGAAAACATTACCTCCATCATACCTTTCATATTCACAGAACCACTCCCTATGGGGAGTCATATGAAAGGATGCACCTGAGTCAACCAACCATGCCTCATGATCTGCATGTGTTCTTGAAGAAACCAAGTACACATCCCCTCCTTCTTCCTTGGAGGTCGTTTCTTCTGTAGAAGGAGCTTCTTCAGATCCCTTATTTTTCTCAAATTTGGATCTACACTACTTCTTGTAGTTCCCTTCTTTTCCGCATCTCCAACATGCCTTTACAAATTTTTCAGGAGATTTAGATCTACCCTTAGAATTATATCTCCCACTTGAGGACTTAGATCTATTTCTTTCTTGGGAGCATCCTCTTGCAAATAATGCACCTGTGCTCTGTCCTTCCATGTTCTTCTGTATCATATCCTTCGACAACAAGGATGATACCACTTCATCAAACTTCAAGGAAATTGTATTACTACCTATGGCCACAACCAAACTATCCCACGAGTCTGGTAAAGAGTACAACAAATTAATTCACTTATCTTCATCTAAAATTTTAAGCTCAACATATACTAACTAATTTACCACAATATTGAAGGCGTTCAAATGCTCTGCCACTGAGTCTCCATCTCTCATCCTCAGGTTATACATTTTCTTTCTCAGGAATAGTTTATTTACTAGGGACTTAGACCGATACAACTTCCCCAACTTATCCCATAAATCTTTGGTTGTAGTTTCCTCTGACCCATTCAGTAATAATAAATATGATAGACACAGTCATATTGTGCTCTTCTCCTTTCAATCTAACTTTTTCCAGTCATCTGTTTAAGTTACTGTAGGTGCAGTACCTGGATCCACTGATCTTTTTCCACCAATAGATCTTCCATATTGAACTTCCACAACTCAAAACATTTCCCATTAAACTTCTCTATCTCCATTTTCGAACTGCTTGCCATTTATTTTCACATGAAAAATCAGTACCACAGATCTCCGATTGTAACACGGCTTATCATAGTCCCGAGCCAAACCCTTGACCACAAAATCGTTCCCCTGAAGCCAACAAAGATTTGATACCAAATATAGATTTTAATGTTGTACAATATTTTACTACAAATAGATTTTAAATAAAAGAACATAAAAGATACAATGGAAAATACACACATTACACAGAGATTTTTCCCCTGGAAACCCAAACCAAGAAAACCAACATATTATATATTCATTCATAGTGATATATTGGTTACAATACAATATACATATAGGAGCCAACGAAATCCAAAACCCTAACCCAATGACCTGGATTGGTCAACAATACTAATTCCTTAACCGAAAATAAAAAACCATCGGCAAAAAACATGTGCCGAAAAACTGCCCAACAATGGACACACAAATCAAGGTGACACGAAAAACGAGAAAACAATGTGACATGTTTCTCGAGGAAAAAATTGCCCCCCTTCGACCCCCAAAGGGGTGGGGGGGTGGATAGTCATGCAAGGAATATAACACATACCCAACAAGTTTCCCAATGGCATGACCAACCTCAAAATCTTCTGTGTGCATGTCATAGTAAATTCATCAACCACTACCATGTTGAACCCCTCGAAGTCCTCTATATCCATGTGTCTCATGACCACCAATGTTGCATCAATGAAGCTGTGGGTCACCCCACCATTAATGAAAGTTGTGACATGATGCCCCCATAGTACCCTTCTAACTCTAAAAGTGTAGTATCTAGGGGTTCTTCATAGAGTGGCGACAGTCACACCCTCAGCCTCCTCAAAAGATTTCTCATCATTCTATCCTCCCTGCTCATTTCCCTGTTCCTGTGTAACTTCCTCCTCTTCCTCATCATTGTCTGAGTGCACCTCTATGCATTTTACCTTTCCCTTCCCCATACACCTACGTCCTGGCTCCCAAGGTTCTTTGTAGCTGAAGAAAATATTATTTCCTCTCAACTCATTACCAGCTGTGTCATCCAACTTCTCCTTTCCGATCCACTCTTTCGGAAAAGGTTTCTTATCTTTTTTTTGGGGGGGGAATGAAAGGCTTGGAGAAAGTTTTTTTTTTTGGGACCACATCCTCCATGTCCCGAGTCCTGATAATGGCATCCTGCAGAGTCTTAGGTTTCAATCCTTTTACTCATTCACGCAGTGGCTCAAATAAACCTTCAGTTAACAACATAAGTAGCCTATGCTCAGATATATTTCTCACTATGACTGAAAGCCTCTGAAGCTCTGTAATGTGAGAATCCGATGTCCTAACCTACTTGAGTTGTGCCAACTCTATGAAATGTAATTTTGAATCATTTTTGTCAAAACTCTCCAAATTCTATGTGAAGTCCAGATAGGAGGTAATGTTGGCATGTCCAAGAGTGACAAATCCATGGTACCACCACTCGTGGGCCTCTCCATCCAAATTCAAGATAGTGAATTTAATCACCTTCGCCTCTGTCATAGGGTTGAGTTGGAAGTATGTGTCCAACTTTTGTACCCATGATTTAGCCATGCACTTTTTGGAACTATTTTTCCTGATATTGTTCTAGGCTCAAAAAACAATGTCAAGGCATCTCACATAAATAATTCATTTAATTATAAGACTTTATGCCCTAGTTTTAAATATAAGATTTCAATAAATAATTAGCATAAATAAAGAGGTCCAATCTCATTAATTAAGTTCTTCCAAACGTTCAATAGTATGAAAGGCATAATGGGATAAACAAAATTGGAACAAGAAGCAATGTATCAAATGAAGATAAATATTACTTCCTTTCCAATAGAAGAAATGACATTTAATTTGTCTGTGTTACAAAACTACTTAGAAATTATAAACAAATTATCAAAATACAGGTTTTATTTTACTCACAATAAAATAGAGGAAAGATTGTACCTCAATAATTGTTTTGAAACTTACTGCAGTGGAAGCTGTAACAAATTCCAACACTTATAACACTGATAAATTGATATGAAGAAAATATTTTATGGAAACAAAGAAAACCTGAAACAGGAAAAACATGAACTTAAGAAATGAAAACTAGGAATCTCTTCCTTTCTGTAATTGAAAATTTTATTGAAAAGCTTCAATATGCTTCCAACCAAAATTCCCCCTTTACATTGAATTCTCGCAAGCCTTTATACAAAATGATCACAACAAAAATGGTTTTCGATCCTATTTTTATGGATTTACAACTGTGATATGAATTGTGATTTCTTGAAATAGATTGATTGGATACAACAATTCGTGTATCTCTTCAACTGCTAATGTGAATCATCACTGTTTCTGTTAGTTTGGATGCTCCAACTCAAACCCTTGACAATTACAAGACACATCAACCATTGGATTACCTTAATATGCCATTGCGACCATCGGATGATGCTTTAATTTGTTATCGCCATTATTAATTAATCCCACATTTATCATGGAATTTGTTGTTCTTGGATTTATATAGAATAAGACTTTGTACTCAATTTGAAAACAAATGAAGAAGCTATGGAACCTTGTGAATTGTGTAACTTTTTAGAAGTGGGTCTACCTCTACCAGGTCATCCTTCTTTGAATACATGGAAACAATTAGTTATCTCTGAAAATGCACGCTGACAAGTATACTTTCGAGACCCGATATCTAATATGAGTCGTCCATCGAAGAATCTAGAAGATAATCCACATTGTCCATTGGAGTGGTCAATTCAGAGTCATAATTAAGTTAAAGACTATGATGAGGAAGGTCCAACAATTAATATCAACCTTTGATTTAGAGCCATAATCGATGTATGATATGGACCATTGATCGATCATCATCTAGGACATGTGGCAGCTCGATATATGTATGTACTAGTTTTGAAGTGGCATCCAGGTGTGACATGTGTCACCCGGTGGTTGGTATTATTGACGTGGAATCATGGCAAGGGAGGACTCCAATATCGAATCAAAATCATTATTTGGAGGAGTCTTTGGAGTGATCAAGACCATCCATTAGAGTGACCAAATATGTGGGACATCGAAATTGTGACTCCACGGTTAAATCTCCACCGTCTATCGGAGTATCCCGAAAGTGAAAGAGAACCGTCAATCGAAGGTACATTGTTAGAGATGTCAAAGACTATAGGAACCAAAGATTAAATATCAACCATCCATCATATGTGATAAAAATGAATGAGAGCCATCGATCTCATATGCACAAACTAAAATTGGCTAAGGCCTTGACAACGTTAGTCTGGACACATGTCCACTCATTTTTTATGTACTATGCTCTATCATCAACATATTTCACGTGTACATGTGGAAATTACTGATTGGCCTTGGTAATTATTTGTTAGAACACATACACGTCATATGGATACAAATCTTCGAGGCCCGAGAATAAATCTAGACTGCTGATCAATCTCTTTTGACACTAGTCTGTGATCAAATCTATGTCATCCATCAGAGTACCCAATTTGGAGCTGTGAGTGGATGAGGAACTTTGAAACTATGATTCTGAGATCAAATATGGACCGTTGATCAATCATGTGCCTAATAGAGTTGCGAATGAATCAACACCATCCATCGGTGAGCGTATTTCAGAGTGGTTGAGAGGTTAAGGACTCCGATGAGGAATTCCGAAAAGAAACAGGAATTGTCAATCTGCGCGTGAATAATCCAGGCTGTTGATATTGGGTGTGTGATTTTCTCTGATAAGGGATTCTGAAATCTATTTGATCCATTGATTTGGAGCTGAAATATAGGTTGACGATCGGATTGTAGGAGAAATTGAGTAACCTACAAGCGACATACACGAAACTAAAAATTAAATAAAGCATACAAATAAAATCAATCCTAAACTCTATTTGACACTAAATTGTTTCTAAGGTTTATTCAAATAAAAGCTAAAATTTTGAATTTTAATTTATGTTACAATAGGAACCATCAAAGGAAAGAATGGATAACTTTCAAACCTTCCACATGGGATCAATGTTTTGTGGGCCCCTGTTGAAGTCCCTTGGTTTGTTTCTATATTTTATGGTGCAATAGTCCTGTAGTGACATGGCTACCTAAAAACCCTCACCAAGAGCCTAATAATACTCCTAGTAATCATAAAGGTTTCACACTGTCCTTACTGCCCTTGATTTATTATTTGTTTCTCCCCCAGGAAATTAGGAAAAAGAGGTCTAGGAATCACTTTATTGGTGGTCCTAGTGCCAACGTGTGTGATAATGTTTTTGTTTTCTTCCTTATGCATGATTCCCATTATTCCCATTGGAACCCCTTGCACCATTGTTACTAATGCATGGTTCATCCATCCTACTTTATTTCTCCTTGTATTCTTCATACATTACCTGAAATACAAGTCTTCTAGGCATGTTAATCTTCTACAGGAATCAAACAATATATACTAGAACTTCAAGAATCTACTGGATCTAGAATCCATCTACCAATCACCGAATTTCCACACCTAAATGCATCACTACTATGCACCTGCACTTTTTAAAACATCTTACCATGCTACTAAATATTTGACCTGCACTCAGGTCTGCAATTTCCTTTTAAATCTTGGTGCACTCACCATCATCTATGCTTTCCCATATAAGCAATCTCATTCCAAAATTCATATATAGAAAAATTAATCACCCAGAAATGAATGCTCTGCCCCAGAGAGAGTCATTCCCCATTCACATGACAATTTGGTATAAAATGGAATTCGATCCTCAAACTAGAGCATACACAGTTCTTTAAACCTGCACATAATGATGAATTACCATGCCATTTCTCCAGAACAACACCCTTCACTTTATAGTTTGATTCAACACTTGGATATTTAGAGGTCGACTGCTCATACAGTGCGATCAGACCCTGAAATAGGTCTCATTCTTAAAAGGAAATGAATCTTTTGACCACGCTTCATAAATGAATTCTCAAAGTCAACTTTGCACGAACAAAACAAACCACCCATACTCAAACTCGATTCACCTTCAACGCACCTTCAATGGAGGCTACACAATTTAGTTGTATAAGATTACACCAGATTCATGCCTCTTGTGATTTAACACATATTTGAACTCTATAAATTGACCACGCCTTGGTCATGGTTCATTTTGTTGGGTATTACTATGCTTTTCCCACAGAAGTTAATTCAATTTCTGGTTGTCCATTCAGAGTGCCACCATAATTTCAAAACAGAAGAATAGTTTGCTTTCAATGAAACTACCATTCAATGACTTCATAACATTCTCCATAAGAATATCAACTCCAACGATGAACACAATGTCTCCAACGCAATTCCATTGCAACCATTAATCCTTAAATAAACTGGAACCTTCATGGATTCTATCGAGTTCCTTTCCAATTAGATTTCATCATTCTCGTTTACTTATTCTCATAGAAAGTCGTTCACATAGATCTGAGTTGTCTTTCTATCAAGATGCTAAATTAGCACACTAACTACCATATTTACTAGACATCAAATGTATTCACACATAACCAAACACACAAAGTCACACATAGTAAAAAGTGAACCTTATCTTCCATTAACAAAGAACTGTACATGCATAATTGAACCCTCATCTATCTTTTTGTGGTCAATCTACTCTTCTAGTCCCTGCATGCTACCCATCGGCTTACCATTATATCCTCTTCCCCCAAATTTACCATTATATCCTTTCCAAAATAGAGTTTTTTTAGCTCTTTCAATAGACTTCCTAATAACCAACAACTAATTCCTAAAATAACGCAACCATTTCTATTTTTAAGAAAATTAACTTATGACTCATTCAAACAAACCCTATCTTCTTGCAATTCCACTAGAACTCTCTATCTCGAGTCATCCCCCCATTTTAGGGATCTGTCACATAACTTTATGTTTATATTGACACCTATACTAGCAAATAAAAAAACTTTTTACATGAAAGATTACAATGTCATTTTGCAATAAGCCCTCCTTGGGTGAATGTCTAGACCGAAAGGTCCAACTAGACTTTTAGCACTTGATCATGAGAGCTAATGATCCTGCATCAGTTACCCCTATGGTTTTGGTTCACCTGAGTGTTGTTAATTAACTGATTTAGGAGTTGTGCCAACTATTTCTACCCATTGGCTAAACCTTCTAGAATCTGCATGGCCCTGTCCTCATTATTGGTGTCCCCCATGTCTCCCTCTTGTGCTTCCTCTAGTTTATCCACTTCTTCTTTTTCTAAGTGAAAAATGTTTTATGCCCCTCACTGTCGTCTAATTTTGTAGGTGATATATCCCCCATCTCCTTGCCCCATGAAATAATAAACCCCCTCAGGCTGGAAGGATTGAAACTCTGATTACCACTGTAAAATCCCTACTATTTTTTTTGGATTTTTCCTTTGTTTATAAATGTAGTTTTTTTGTCAAAATTTTTTCAAACATAGTCAAACCCATTGTTACCCCTTTTATCTACCTACTATAAATCTATTTCTAATAAAAATACTTTGTCAAACACTTGCCTATAAACCTCAAACTCGTTGTAAGGCTGGGTCTAATTCCTCAATCAACAACAATAACACCAAAACCTGGGTCTGATTCCTCAATCAACAACAATAACACCAAAACCGGGTCTGATTCCTCAAATTATTGCTAACCTATTACATAGATTGACCACCAGTGAGATCCATGGTGACTTTCCAAGGAATAATATGACTCCTACAACATACAAATTGACCCAACCAATGGAACTTAACTCCCCTTCAATAAATTCGACCCTTACAACCACATATTTAGTCCCTGTCCCAAATAATTCATCATCAACAATAGAAGGTTTTGTTCTCGAGGAACATACAACCTCTATTCAATATAAATCGACTCCTCCTCTACAAAACTAGCCCCAATAGTGGTAAGTCTCGCCCAACCAAGAGAAATACGACTCACAATGAGAGGAAACTCACCCATCAATGAGTTTGAGCTCTCTACAACAAGTGTTTAACCTCTCTACTCAGAAAGTTAGCCCAACACATAAGAAATCACCCCCCTAGCTAACAATTTGACCCAACAAGAGAAACTTATCCCCCAAGTTAAGAAAACGCTTCCCACAACACCAAAAACACAACCACCTAACTCTACTTTCCTCCTTCAAGAAAAATTGATCCTTATGAATGAAAACTCAAATGACAAAGATGAAATACCCAACCACACTGAAGAAAAATGAATAAATGTAAATGATCCCTTCTCTATGATGGGCTAGGGTGGATAGTTTCACCACCAAACCCAATCCCAATCTCCTTCTCTAGGGTTTTTCGTCCCAAGAACCAAAGCCACAAGTGATCTCTCAAATTGGTTTTTAGAAAATAACAATGCTTAATGAGAGAGGATTCCCTCATTCTCCTTTTATTACTTCGTTGACCCTTTTCCATCCCTTTTACCCTTTTAATAAAGCAAAGTGACTTTATTAACTTGAAATCACTTAAAATACCTTTTTACCTAATCACTCAATGTCACCCTTTAAAAATGTTATTTTCCCACTCCGATGACACTAAATAATTAATTAATTTCCTTTTTCTTCATTGACTATAGCCTACAAGAATCGCTTAGGCGATTACTTCGAGCTCCTGGAGCTATTATTTGGAAAGGGACATTATATTCTCAACATTTTTTTATGCTTTTAATGCATCTCATGTGAGGTTCTCCCTCACTCCTCCTTGTTGTCCATATACAACATTTAAGGGTGAAGGTGGAAAATATCCAAAGCAAGTTTCAAAAGGTGACTTACCAATAGAAGTGTGGACTACTTTATTATAAGAGTGTTTTATATAGATCATATTTTCATCCAAGGTCTTCG